>VZQC01013693.1:286311-359406 GCA_009823505.1 Rhizomys pruinosus | reverse complement strand
GGGGCTGGAGAGATAGCCTAGCGGTTAAGAGCACCGACGCTCTTGCAGAGGACCCGGGTTCGATCCCCAGCACCCACATGGTGGCTAAGAACCGTCTGTAACTCCAATTCCAGGAGAACTCCAGTTCCAGGGGAATCCGAGACCCTCTTCTGACCTCCGTGGCATTGCACGACACGGGTGCACAGACCTGCATGCAGACAATACATTCATACACATACAAAAAAAAATATATATATATATTTTAACACCCACTCCTCTTATTTTCCTTTCTCTAGGCTCTGGCAACCAACACTGTGCCTTCTGTTTCTATGAAATTTTTATAGTGCTGGGATTGAACCCAGGGGCTTTGTACATGTTAGGCAAGCAATGTACCACTGAGCTATACTCATAGCTTCATGAATTTGGCTACTCTAGGTACTTCATATGAATGGAATCATTCACCTAGTAAAATGTCTTTAAGATTTGCGTATGTTGTAATATGCTGAATTTCCTTCTTTTTATGGCTCCACGTGGTTTCTCCTTTTGATTCAGTCTGGAACAAAAGGCCATGGAATGGTGCTACCCACATCTGGGGTAAGTCTTCCATCATTGGTTTAGTCTCTCATGTTCCTCATAATGTTAAATGCATTTAGTTTAACTCTAAAAAGTCATCAAAGTCTTAATAGTCCCAACAGTGTTTAAAAGTCCAAAGCGAAAGCCAGGTGTGGTGGCTCATGCCTACAATCCCAGCATTTGGGAGGTAGAGGTAGGAAGATCAGGAACTCAAGGTCCTACTCAGCTCATCCTCAGCATAGTGAATTCAAGGCCAGCCCTGGATACAAAAGACCATGTTTCTTACAATGAAAGACCAAATCTCTTCTGAATCTCAAGGCTAACTCTTCAACTGTGAGCCTCTGTAAAATAATAATAAACAAAGTTACACACTTCAAACATACAATAGCACAGAGTAAATATTCTCCTTACAAGAGGAAGGAATGAAAAAACAAACAAACAAACAAACAAAAAACAAGAGGGAGGAATGGAACATTAGCAAAGATCAAAACCTGCAGAGCAAGCACTAAAACCTACAGCTCCATATTTGGTATCTAGGCTTTGTCATGAACTCATCTGAGATCCAACAGCTGTCGACAACCACACTTTGCCAGCTGTACTGCCAACAGCACATACAACCTCTCTTGGCCACTCCATGCCTGAAGCTTTCCTTCATGGATGTCCCATAGTTGTGGCATCTCTAACATCTTGGAATCTTGGTTGCAACTTAGGTTTGACCTTTCCAGCTTCAATGTAACGGACTCTCAGTGCCTTTTTGCCAAGATTTCTCTGTTACCCAAGGCAGCCTTGAACTCCCGATCCCCCTGCCTCTGCTTCCCAAGTGCTGGGATCACAGGAGTGCTTCATTTTGCAAATAATTTATTTTAATTTTAATTTAGGCGGTATCAGTGATAAAAAGATTCAACACCTCCCACCATTCTGAAAATAACACACTGTAGACTGCTACTTAAATGCCGATATTTCTTTTTTTTTTTAAAGGTATTCATTTTTTTTTTTTATGTGTATGAATGTACTGTCTGCATGTAGGTCTGTGCACCCGTGTCGTGCAATGCCGTGGAGGTCAGAAGAGGACGTGTCGGATTCCCCTGGAACTGGAGTTAAAGACGGTTCTTAGCCGCCATGTGAGTGCTGGGAATCGAACCTGGATCCTCTGCAAGAGCAGTCGGTGCTATTAACCGCTGAGCCATCTCTCCAGCCCCAAATGCCGATATTTCTTATTCAATGTGATTGAGAGTAGTTCGTGGGCAATTATTTATTGAATAATGAGCTTCTTTTAAAAAGACAGGGTTGGCCAGGCATGGCACACACCTTTAATCCTAGCACTCCGGAGGGGCAGAGGTGGGCAGATCTCTGTGAGTTCAAGGGCAGCCTGGTCTACATAGTGAGTTCCAGGACAGCTGAAGCTACAGGGAAATCCTGTCTCAAAAAGAACAACAAAAAAAAAAAAAAGACAGGGTCTTCTTGTATCCCCAGTGGCCTGGACCTTGCTCACAGAAATCCACCTGCCTCTCCCTCCTGAATGCTAAGATCAAGGGTGTGTGCACAGCTCCCGGCGAATAATGAGCTTTTAATCCTTGACGCTGGGTTTTAGGGTTTTCATCGAATATCTACTATAATTCCTCACCAATTACCATTTCTGACATTTACTGATGGCTATTAAATGACTCCATTCTCACTCTCCATTCCGGGGCCGATGAGGGGGAGTGCTCAGCATCACGGCCCGGCCTACCTGTGCTTTGCTGGGTGGAGTCTCGCTCAAGCCACGCCCCCACGAGAGCTTCTATCTAGAGAAAGCGTAGGACTTCTGTGGTGAAGCTCCACCGGGGTGCTCTGAGCGTGGGTATCAGCCGCTTAGTGGAGTGCGCGCGGGGGGTCCAGAAGCGGGCCGGGATCCTGTACTTTAACCCTGGGCACGCAGGCCCCGCCCCCGGCACGCAGGCCCCGCTCCGGTACGCAGATTCTGCGCACGCGCATGGTGGTGCCTTAGCCGGGTAGGGCTGTGGGAGGGAGCACCCGCTCTGCGGAGCAGCGGAGCCACGGCGCCTCCACCACGGCTGCTGAGGGAGAGGAGCATGTCTACAACTCGAGCCAAGAAAGTGAAGATGGCCACCAAATCGTGCCCCGAGTGCGACCAACAGGTGGGCCGGGCCTGCGCGCGTGAGCTGGCGGGCGGTGGCGGCCGTTGCCCCGCGGTGGTTGGTGCGAGGCGGCGCCCGTTGGCCCAGTGAGGCCGCCCGGGCGGGGGTTGGGACCGGGGAGACGCGGGCCGCTGCCGGGGTTCGCGGCCCGTGCTGGTCCGCTGGGTCCGGGAGGACGCTCCGCCAGGCCCGGCCCCGAACACCCCGCTGCCGCACCGGGTGGCTTTGTTCCTGTGTGTGCTGCGGGCCCCCCGAACTGCCGCCTCCCGGGCGCAAGCTTAAGCGAGACAAAAGGGGCACGGACATATAGTGATGCGAAGTTTTGGCAAATGTTTGGACTTCGAAACCCCCAGAAAGCAGGGGTGGTTTCTAACCCTTTCATTGCATCGTTGTTAATGAACCTTGATTGAATAAAGTCCGCGTTGCAGCTGTTCCTCTTTGGGTTGCTTCACTTCATTCGTGGTATTTACTGTTTTAAATTTGACGTGACTGCTTCCAGATCTTAAAAAAAAAAAATTATGCGGATTCGTGAACTTGAAGTGAATTCTGGTTAGGTTGAATTCAAGAAATAATGGTTATAATAAAACTCATGTTCCCTACTTTGTTTAAGGATGCCTCACTCATACATTCTAGTGAGTTAAAACTCCCATTCCAACCGTTCTTGAGGCCTTTCATGGTTGTGTGCCCTGGATGAATCATTCCAAAATGAGTACTTCTTTCTTTCCTCCCTCCCCTTCTCCCCTCTTTTCAGGAGTAATTTGAAATGACTGGAGACTTGGACTAAGTTAATTTTAATGTATTATATAAGCATTCTTGGAGGTATATCAAATCTTGTAACAAAAGTGTGTTGCACATTGTATTCAGTATGATTTATAGGTAGTGGTACAAATGCTGATCAGGGAAAGGTGCAAGTTTACACAGTCGCTAGAACTCGAGCAATGTGCAGCATGAAAACAGTCATTTTCCAAAGTAGAGAGTTACATTCATTCCTTCGACTAAACATCCCCTCAAATTGGACATTACTTCCGTGTTTAAGTAATTTCCAATTAGCCAAGGCTTATATAGTATGTATTTGACATTCAGTTTCTTTTTCTTTCTTTTTTTTTTTTTTTTGGGTCTTTTTGAGACAGGGTCTTCCTGTAGCCCCAGCTGGCCTGGAACTCACTCTGTAGACCAGGCTGGTTTTGAACTCACAAAGATCCAAATGCCTCTGCCTCCCAAGTGCTGGGATTAAAGGCACCAGGCTGACATTCAGTTTCTTTAAAATTGTTGACAAGTCACGGCAAATCCTTTTACTGTTTTGCTATAAAGTAATCTTTGAAGAACAATATCCTGGTTAAGGGCTAGCAAGATACTCTGTAGTTTCTTCCTCCAGAAACTGATGACCTGGGTTTGATCCCTGGAACCCATGTAAAGATGGAAGGAGAAAATGGACTCCACAAAGCTGTCCTCAGACTTCCACATGTGTGCCCACACACATACCATGCACACACATGCACTAATAATAAAAATAAATAAGACCCAGGCATGGTGGAGTGTGCCTTTAATCTCAGCAGAGGCAGGTGGATCTCTGTGATTGAGGCCAGCTTTGTCTACTTAGTGAGTTTCAGGCCAGCCCCTTCCAGGCCAGCAGGGGCCACAGGAAGACCTGTTTCAAAAGCAAACTCTGGTTAAAGAAAGAGCAGGCGATTATAAACTTGGGACAGTTCATGAAACTGAACCAAAGCAGGGTTTTATTTAGAAAGAGTACATTAATTTTGTTATACAAACACACATACTTTTGAGTGTGTGTACCTGTCTGTGGGAGTCAGCTCTTTCCTTCTACCATTTAGGTCCTGGGGCTCGAGCTCAGGCTGGTGGGCAGGTATCCTTCCCGCTGACCCCACATTCTTTTGTATAAAGTCAGTGGCATCTTGGTTTGCTTTGGCTGCTGTATTAGTCAGGGTTCTCTAAAGAAACAGAAGCAACAGGATGAATTTATATATAACTATATACAATTTATGATTTGCTCACGGTGACGGAGCTCAACAGTAGCGCCCGAACTACGGCGAGAGGCCAGGAATCCAGGGAAATGCTCAGTCCCAATGCTGGATGTCTCAGGAGTCCCAGTCTAGTGCTGAAGCTCCCGAATGGATTCCAGGAGACTTGCCCAGTCTCAGTACCCTGGGATCCGAAAGGTATCACAGCAGCAAGACAAACTAACCAGAATGAGAGAGAGGCAAGCCGCAGGAAGAAGGAAAAAGGGGCCAGTTCCCGCTGCCGTGGCCTTAAATACTGCCTGCCGGCAGAAAGGTAACCACCACATTTGGGGTGGGCCATCCGGGTTGAGGTGGTCAACAGAAGACCCTTTTCTCTTATTTGTCCTTAGTCCAGTCAAGTTGACACCAGGATTAACACATGACAAGTCCACCCACTGTCAACTTGACACCATCATCCTTATGCCTGTAAATGTCAATTGCAAACATGGCAAGTCATAATTCCACCTAACATGTTATAATATCTCATGTGCAATAGCAAAGCATTATATCTTAGAGTAGGTGGTAATGTCCTTGAGAAGAACTTAGTCCTTCAGTATCTAATAACCTAAATATGACAAAACACTTAACACATATCTCAGTTTGCACATTCAAAGGGGAAACACATCAGTATTATATATACTACATATATATATATATATTTATATACTATACATACATATATAAACAAGCACATCTTAACCAAATAGGACGAAGGTTAATATCTTTATAATCCACGTTTCTGCAACTGGTCCCGTGGCCTCAGCTGATATTTATGACTACCTTCTTTCACTACCCATTCTGTATTTCCTCCGCCATCAGCAAGCACCTCGCAGGTTTTGGCTCTTTCCCTGGAGGAGTGAGTGACCCATACCTTCATCCCTGAAGGGTCTGGGCCATTTATTGTCCTGTCTGGTTTGGGTTGTTGGAGTTTCCCATTGACCTTAATCATATGACATGGTATCACCAGAAGGCCACCCTACCATCTCTGCTTCCACATAATCTTCCTTGCCCCCATCCCATTGTGGGAGAAAAGTCCAATTTCCCCATGGTAGTCTGGTCAATCACTCCTCCTAACTGTTATTCCTTCCTTAGCCTGTTGGCTTAAAGAGGCAGTAGTAGAAGCCCGAAGTGGCCAGGGGGAAGTCTTAGCTTCCAGTTCAATGAACGTTTGCTGTATTCCTGGCAAAAGCACTCCCCCCATTTGGAGCAAAACTCTAGACCAGCAGAGCAAGGTCTGTGGGTACAGGAAGCAAAAATTTTCCTACTGGTCACTAGGGGTGATAGTGAGTGATTCTCCCCCACTTCCACCCCTTGGTTTCCTGGACCCATGAATTCTGGCTATAGGAGAAACAGTACCATAAGGGACGCTGATTCAAAGCATAACTTCTTGCTGGAGAACCTTTCCCCAACCCTCCAGGGTATTGCTACCTAATTGGCGCTGTAACTGTGTCTTCAGAGGCCATTCCATTGTTCTTTCAAGCCAGCTGCTTCTGGGTGTGGGGAACATGGTAAGACCAGTGGATACCATGACCATGCGCCACTGTCGCACTTCTTTTGGCTGTGAAGTGAGTTCCTTGTCAGAAGCAATGCTGTGATGGAATACCATGATGGTGGATAAGGCATTCCGTAGTCCCTGGATGGTAGTTTTGGCAGAAGCATTACGTGAGGAAAGGCAAATCCATAACCAAATAAGTATCTATTCCTGTAAGGACAAAACGCTGTCCCCTCCATGATGGAAGTGGTCCAATGTAGTCAACCTGCCAACCAGGTTGCTGGCTGGTCACCCCGGGGAGTAGCACCATATCGGGGGCTCAATGGAAAGTCTTTCCAATTAGCCAAGGCTTATTATAGTATGTATTGACATTCAGTTTCTTTTTCTTTTTTTTTTTTTTTTGGGTCTTTTTGAGACAGGGTCTCCCTGTAGCCCCAGCTGGGCTGGAAACTCACTCTGTAGACCAGGCTGGCTTTGAAATCACAAAGATCCGAATGCCTCTGCCTCCCAAGTGCTGGTTGGATTAAAGGCACCAGGCTGACATTCAGTTTCTTTAAAATTGTTGACAAGTCATGGCAAATCCTTTTACTGTTTTGCTATAAAGTAATCTTTGAAGAACAATATCCTGGTTAAGGGCTAGCAAGATACTCTGTAGTTTCTTCCTCCAGAAATGCTNAAAAAAAAAAAAAAAAAAAAAAAAAAAAAAAAAAAAAAAAAAAAAAAAAAGACAGGGTCTTCTTGTATCCCCAGTGGCCTGGACCTTGCTCACAGAAATCCACCTGCCTCTCCCTCCTGAATGCTAAGATCAAGGGTGTGTGCACAGCTCCCGGCGAATAATGAGCTTTTAATCCTTGACGCTGGGTTTTAGGGTTTTCATCGAATATCTACTATAATTCCTCACCAATTACCATTTCTGACATTTACTGATGGCTATTAAATGACTCCATTCTCACTCTCCATTCCGGGGCCGATGAGGGGGAGTGCTCAGCATCACGGCCCGGCCTACCTGTGCTTTGCTGGGTGGAGTCTCGCTCAAGCCACGCCCCCACGAGAGCTTCTATCTAGAGAAAGCGTAGGACTTCTGTGGTGAAGCTCCACCGGGGTGCTCTGAGCGTGGGTATCAGCCGCTTAGTGGAGTGCGCGCGGGGGGTCCAGAAGCGGGCCGGGATCCTGTACTTTAACCCTGGGCACGCAGGCCCCGCCCCCGGCACGCAGGCCCCGCTCCGGTACGCAGATTCTGCGCACGCGCATGGTGGTGCCTTAGCCGGGTAGGGCTGTGGGAGGGAGCACCCGCTCTGCGGAGCAGCGGAGCCACGGCGCCTCCACCACGGCTGCTGAGGGAGAGGAGCATGTCTACAACTCGAGCCAAGAAAGTGAAGATGGCCACCAAATCGTGCCCCGAGTGCGACCAACAGGTGGGCCGGGCCTGCGCGCGTGAGCTGGCGGGCGGTGGCGGCCGTTGCCCCGCGGTGGTTGGTGCGAGGCGGCGCCCGTTGGCCCAGTGAGGCCGCCCGGGCGGGGGTTGGGACCGGGGAGACGCGGGCCGCTGCCGGGGTTCGCGGCCCGTGCTGGTCCGCTGGGTCCGGGAGGACGCTCCGCCAGGCCCGGCCCCGAACACCCCGCTGCCGCACCGGGTGGCTTTGTTCCTGTGTGTGCTGCGGGCCCCCCGAACTGCCGCCTCCCGGGCGCAAGCTTAAGCGAGACAAAAGGGGCACGGACATATAGTGATGCGAAGTTTTGGCAAATGTTTGGACTTCGAAACCCCCAGAAAGCAGGGGTGGTTTCTAACCCTTTCATTGCATCGTTGTTAATGAACCTTGATTGAATAAAGTCCGCGTTGCAGCTGTTCCTCTTTGGGTTGCTTCACTTCATTCGTGGTATTTACTGTTTTAAATTTGACGTGACTGCTTCCAGATCTTAAAAAAAAAAAATTATGCGGATTCGTGAACTTGAAGTGAATTCTGGTTAGGTTGAATTCAAGAAATAATGGTTATAATAAAACTCATGTTCCCTACTTTGTTTAAGGATGCCTCACTCATACATTCTAGTGAGTTAAAACTCCCATTCCAACCGTTCTTGAGGCCTTTCATGGTTGTGTGCCCTGGATGAATCATTCCAAAATGAGTACTTCTTTCTTTCCTCCCTCCCCTTCTCCCCTCTTTTCAGGAGTAATTTGAAATGACTGGAGACTTGGACTAAGTTAATTTTAATGTATTATATAAGCATTCTTGGAGGTATATCAAATCTTGTAACAAAAGTGTGTTGCACATTGTATTCAGTATGATTTATAGGTAGTGGTACAAATGCTGATCAGGGAAAGGTGCAAGTTTACACAGTCGCTAGAACTCGAGCAATGTGCAGCATGAAAACAGTCATTTTCCAAAGTAGAGAGTTACATTCATTCCTTCGACTAAACATCCCCTCAAATTGGACATTACTTCCGTGTTTAAGTAATTTCCAATTAGCCAAGGCTTATATAGTATGTATTTGACATTCAGTTTCTTTTTCTTTCTTTTTTTTTTTTTTTTGGGTCTTTTTGAGACAGGGTCTCCCTGTAGCCCCAGCTGGCCTGGAACTCACTCTGTAGACCAGGCTGGCTTTGAACTCACAAAGATCCGAATGCCTCTGCCTCCCAAGTGCTGGGATTAAAGGCACCAGGCTGACATTCAGTTTCTTTAAAATTGTTGACAAGTCATGGCAAATCCTTTTACTGTTTTGCTATAAAGTAATCTTTGAAGAACAATATCCTGGTTAAGGGCTAGCAAGATACTCTGTAGTTTCTTCCTCCAGAAACTGATGACCTGGGTTTGATCCTGGAACCCATGTAAAGGTGGAAGGAGAAAATGGACTCCACAAAGCTGTCCTCAGACTTCCACATGTGTGCCCACACACATACCATGCACACACATGCACTAATAATAAAAATAAATAAGACCCAGGCATGGTGGAGTGTGCCTTTAATCTCAGCAGAGGCAGGTGGATCTCTGTGATTGAGGCTAGCTTTGTCTACTTAGTGAGTTTCAGGCCAGCCCCTTCCAGGCCAGCAGGGGCCACAGGAAGACCTGTTTCAAAAGCAAACTCTGGTTAAAGAAAGAGCAGGCGATTATAAACTTGGGACAGTTCATGAAACTGAACCAAAGCAGGGTTTTATTTAGAAAGAGTACATTAATTTTGTTATACAAACACACATACTTTTGAGTGTGTGTACCTGTCTGTGGGAGTCAGCTCTTTCCTTCTACAATTTAGGTCCTGGGGCTTAAGCTCAGGCTGGTGGGCAGGTATCCTTCCCGCTGACCCCACATTCTTTTGTATAAAGTCAGTGGCATCTTGGTTTGCTTTGGTTGCTATAATAAAATACCATTGAAAGGGTAAAATGATCGACTTAAGTCTGTTTTCTCACAGTTCTGAAGGGGCAAGTTCAAGGGCAGGGTGTTCTGGTGAGGGTTTCCTTGGCTTGCAGATGGCTGGCTGTCTTTGAGTATTGATGGGGAAGAAGAGAGGGCTTGCTCTAGTTTCATAAGTCACTAATCCCATATGAACATCCCACCTCATTTAAACACAGTGATCTCTTGAAAAGTCTCACCTGCAGTTACCATCCCATTAGGAGATATTCACTGTGTGAATTTTGGACAGTGGTCTTTTGAAAACTAGTAATGAATGTTTTGGTTTGTTTTGTATTTTATTCTGAATTCTGAAGAGCATGCACATGATGACAAATGAAGAATTCTTCCCCCCACTCAGTGGTAGGGATCAAATCCAGACAACCATTCTTTGACCTATATCCCCAGCCTTTTGCTGATGTTTTTGCTTTTTAAAATAGTAATTGAGTTGAAGAAAGAAATAGGTTAATCTTAGCTTTCTAATTACTTAAAAGTAGAAACTTTATAATTATAAACTAGAAAAAAAATAATTGAATTTTTTTTGGGGGGGGGTAGGGTCTCCCTATAGCCCCAGCTGTCCTGGAACTCCCTCTGTAGACCAGGCTGGCCTTGAACTCACAGAGATCCAGCTGCCTCTGCCTCCAGAGTGCTAGGATTAAAGGCATGCACCACAATGCCTGGCTTAAAAAGGCCTCTTTGCTGCCATGTGCGTGCTGTGCTGGGAATTGAACCTGGGTCCTCTGCAAGACCTTTCAACCGCTGAGCCATCTTTCCAGCACCGAATTCATTTTCTAAATGGCATATAGAGTTTTGCCATGATTCTAAGTTTTCTGATGAATATTGACTTAGACTTTTGTATATAGTTTGTAAACATAAGTGTAAATTCTTTAAAATGAGATTTCTCCAGTTAACTAGATGGGTATAACCGCTCTAAGTTTAAAAAACAGGTGCAAAGAAGCAAATAAAGAGCTAGCTTTTTAGCTGCTTTTAACACTTCCTGTGTAGGCTTTTAAACACACACACACACATCACAGAATTCTGTAGCTTCTAAACTTTAGTGTATTTCATTTTCACAAGGGGGGTGTCTCATATCCATTGACCATGGAAAATTACTAAGCTATCCTGTGTATATTATTCAAGATTCTTAGTGGTTTTCTGGTATCTTTCATGTGTATTTCTGGTAGTACCCTCATTTAAAAAAATAGAGCATGATTTTCCATTTATGGGATTTCATATGTATCATACACCAAATGTGTGTTTTGTAGGTAGTTTTGGTTCTTTTAGCTTTAAAGAATTTCAGTAGTCTCCCCTTACTCTTCACAGATAAAAGATCAGTCGTGGTTGACTGGAGCCCGAGAAAATATGAAACCCTATATGGATTGGTTTTGCCTATTCATATATAACTATGATAACATTTATAAATTAAGATTAAAAATCAGCAGTATAGAACAGTTAGAACAATATATTGTAGTAAAGGTTATGTGACTATTGTCTCAATCTCTTTCTGTATTTTCTACCACTTTTACCTTTATTATTGACTTGGGTAACTAAAGCCTCAGAAAGCAAAGTTGGTGAGAAGAGATTTATGTAAAGGTGTTTTCTGTATTATGGTTATTTTAGAGATTTAAAAAAAATCACTGAAATAATACAGTACCCAAATCATTTTTTGTAGTATTTTATAAATTTGTATCTATTTGCGAGGGAGAGTGGCAGAGGCAAACGCATGACTTTATTTTCCCACCACCAGCATGAACTTCTGCTGTCACAGTAAAAATCTGTTTAGGGGAAATTAATACAGTTAATTCTTAACAGTGACGAGAAATTTGAAGCCCCAGTCCTTGCTGACATATTCTAGCAGTGTTTCCATTTTTATATCTGTATGGTTTTTCCCCACCCACAAATACGTATTGATACTGACCTTCCCCCCCCCCCTTACTTTTAAAGTAAAATGGATAACTTAAATAGATTTTCAAGGAATCAATTGATAACTAGCAATAAAGAATACTTTGGATTTTTTTTTCAATTTTAAATTTCTAAAAGCATAGCATTAGCACCTTTGTTAGTATCATCTGAAATTTAAGGGATGTTAAGGGTATTTGTATATACAATCCAACTTAAACTATAATTTAATAAGACTCAAGTTGTCCAACTCTTAATTCTTTTTTCAGAAATGTGGTGGTGGTGGCTGTTTCTTTTTTTTAAATTTCTGGGACAGGAGTTGATAAGACATTACTTTTTTTGTAAATTAAGTGTATGAGTGTTTTGCCTGCATGCATGTGTGTGCTTGGTGCCTGTGGGGAGGCCAGAAGAAGAGCATTGGATCCCCTGAAACTGGAGGTAGATGGTTGTGGAACTCATTAAAGGATGAAAAGCAAGCTGTCAGTTAGTGTGCATCTGGTTCTCAAAACCAAAGAACATTTCTCCTCTAACTGCAGCATTCTGTTAATTGAAGAAATAGGTTTATATGACTTCCTTTTTTTGTGTGTGTATGATTATTGAAAATTGAATCCAGGGCATTGTTAACCTGCCAGGCAAGTGCTCTACCTCGGAACTACATCCCTAACCTTTTCATTTTTTATTTTGAAGCAGGGTTTCACTAAACTGCCTAAACTGGCTTTGAACTGGTTGTGTAGCCCAGGCAGGCCTTGACCCTGTGATTCACTCTCCCTTAGCCTTCAGAGTAGCTAAGATTACAAGCCTGTACCACCAGGCTTTCCAACATTGCTCTCTCTCTCTTTTAATTAATTTATTTTAGAGTGTGTGTGTGTGTGTGAGAGAGAGAGAGAGAGAGAGAGAGAGAGTGAGAGGGGCAGGGGAGAGAATATATAGCTGCATATGTACCATGGAACATGTGTGGAGGTCAGTACAATTCTTGGGAGTTAGTTCTCCTACCACTGATCTGGGATCAAACTCAGGTCACCAGGTGTGCAAGCACTTGTGTAAGTACTCTTACTCATTGGGCCATTTTGAGGCCCCATGGTTGTCTCTTAAATGTTTGGTCTCGTACTGGGCATGGTGACATGCATAATCCTAGCTTGGGAGGTAGAGACAGAAGAATACAAATAGCAAGGCCAATCTGGGTGGATGAGACCCTGACACACACACCCCAGAACTAGGGCGAGATGGTATAGCGGGTAAACGTGCTTGTGTACAACTCTCAAGATTGAATTCATTCCCTAGAACTCCCATAAAAGTGGAAGGAAATAACCAACTTTATAGCACCCCCCTACCCTGGTTTGTACACACACACACACACATGTACACACACACACATACACACAAACACACATACACACACACTAAAAAGAAAAAGGAAAGAAATGAGTTCAATATTTTGATGCACAGAACTCTACCTCTCTCATGTTAATAATAATAATATTTTGATGCACAGAACAGAACTCTACCTCCTCTCTCATGTTAATAACCCTCAAGTATATCTCCGTTTTTTTCTTAGGTCTGCCTACTTTATCTGCAGTAGGTTTGGGTAGAATCTGTTTTTTCATTCTGTGAAACATCTTAGCAGATCTCCTTTTTTTCTGTCTCAATTCTCCTGTGGTTGGGCCTCAGAATCTCCTGTTTGGATCACTCAGCCCCCTCCTTTCTCCAGTTCGTTAAACTGCTGTCAAAGTAACATTTTAGGAAATACTACCTTTTATCTTACTTACTCCTGATCCTGTTAAGGTTTTCTGTTGGTCACTCACATCTACACATTCTAATAATGCATTTACCGTTTGTGATATTGGTATAGTCAGGTGGTATTTTAAGCACTAGGAGAATGTGACTGTATGTGATAGGATAACTGCCTCTAAGAGGGAGGAGGTGGGCTAAGTAGACCAGTGCTTCCTACTTCAATTTATTGATTTAAGGAGACTCCCAGAAATACCGAGAAACTTAACAGTGAAAAAGAGAAGAGTAATATATTTTTCTTTTTTTTTTTTCTTCCTGCAGATTCCTGTTGCATGTAAATCATGTCCCTGTGGTTACATATTTATTAGCAGAAAACTTTTAAATGCAAAACACTCAGAGAAATCACCACCTTCTACAGGTAATTGTGAAAGTTTTAACACATTTTTTTAGCTTTTTTGATATAGAAATTTAAAGTTGCCTAGTATGCTTGAGACCTTGGGTTTGATCCCCAACACCACACAAACAAGCAAACACAACCAACAACAACAAAAATCTTAGCTCTTGAAAATCAGCTTGTGACATTGGTTCATTTCATTTAAATGTTTATTCCCTTATAATGTTGATAGAATTTGTAATAACCTTTTAATTTTTAAAGTTCTATTTTAAAAACATTAAAAATAGCTTAATACTTGTTACTGGGTAAAGTGAGCTGCAGTTTGTAGATTGAAGCACAGTTCCCATGTACAGTTTGATGACAGTCAGTCTCCATAGTCCTCTGGTTCCTCCTTTGTCTTCCACCCAGAGAGCACTGCTGCTCTTGTTGTTGTTCATGGAGGTGGAATCACACAGTGTGAGATACTCTTTGTATGTCACTTCTGTCACCAAGCATAATTATTTAATATTCTGTTCACTTTTTATTGCTTGTTAGTATTCTTTGTGTAGATATGCCACCATTTATGACTTCGCCTTCTGGTGGATAATGATGTTTTTTGGTTCCCTTTCACAATGTGGGTAAAATTTTCAATAATTTTTAAGTTTTTTTAAAAGTAACGTCTGGGAAAAATGTAATTTGGTTTGATATGGATGGAGTTTTCATTTTTACACTTCCTTAATATTCAGAAAATAATTTTGTTTGAATTTGTTTCTTGTTAATGTAGACAAATTAGATATATTCAGTAGGTCTATTTATGAAAAGATAAACTTGTTAAATCAGAACTTCATACAATGAGTTCAAAATAAAAGTTGATTACAGAATATTGAGTCTACTGTTAGCTTGGTATCGTGGGCGTAAAGCAGTGAATCTTTTATGAGGAAGGATGTGTTACTAACATGGACTTTTCATTTTTGAGACAGGGTCTCCCTGTAGCCCCAGCTGGCTTGGAATTCACTCTGTAGACCAGGCTAGCCTTGAACTCACAGAGATCCTCCTCTTGCCTCCTCTAAGTGCTAGGGTTAAAGGCGTGTGCCACCACTCCCGGCTTAAAGATGGTTCTTAACCGCCATGTGGGTGTTGGGAATTGAACCTGGGTCCTTCTGCAAGAGCAGTAGGCTCTCTTAACTGCTGAGCCATCTCTCCAGCCCCACTAACATGGACTTTTCATTCTCAAGGGTGTGAGGTAAACAAGGAATGGATAAATGAGAAAAAAAAATCACCTGATAATAAACACTTTGTGGGACCTGGAAATAAGGTACCATCCTATCTTGTGACTGGAAACTACTTTTGATTACAAGTCTTCTGAGGAAATAACATTTAAGCTGAGGCCGAATAGGAAGAAAGGATAGGACAGCTATGATAACAGGGGGACAATCTTGGAAGATGAAAATAGTAAATGAGCGCCAGGCATGAATTTTTAAGGCAACATTTTATAATAGCAAATGCTAACTAAACTACTTGCCATCAGTAGGATATTGGTTAAAGATAGGGTTTATCTTTAGAGAACAGTATGCACTAATTAGAAAGAGTGATAGTAATTTTTACGTATGACATGGCAGTTTCTAAAGCATTGAGGAATGTTGACATGGGCTGGAGATCTAGAGCAAACACTTCCCTGCTCTGCTATAATTACCTACCTGAATTTTCCAACTTTTTTTTTTTTTTTTTTTTTTTTCTAGATAGGATCTTCCTGTAGCCCCAGCTGGCCTGGAACTCACTATGGAGACCAGGCTGGCCTTGAACTCAGAGATCCACCTGCCTCTGCTTCCTGAGTGCTGGGATTAAAGAAGGCCTGGGCCACCATACCTGGCCTCCAACAATGTATTTTTAAGTACCTTGATTTATAATTTTTCTTTGTTCTGTTACTATAAAAACTTCATCAATCTGTTACAGTGTTAGAACATGGTTTGAGGAGATAGCCTGAATCTGTGTTCCTGGGCCATGGTCACTGATATGATATGAATGATCTCATTCCCTTCAAAAGCTGTATTTTTTGTGCAGACATTCTTAAAGATTTTGTTTTAGTTATTTTTTTAATTATATGTGTGTATGTGTTGGTGTCAGTGGAGGCCAGAGGGATTGGATCCTCTGGAGCTGGAGTTACAGGATGCTGGTGAGCTGTTTGACATGGGTGCTGGAAATGATCTAGGGTTCTCTCCAAGAGCAGCACGCCTTTTTTTCCCCCCAGTATGCACTCTTAACTGCTAAGCCACCTCTCCAGCCCCAGATTTACTTTTTAAATTATATATATGGGGTGGGGGAAATAAGTGCTGTTGCCCAGAGCCTAGAGGAGTTGGATCCTCTGGAGCTAAAGTTACAACTGGTTGTGAGGTTGGAAACAGAGTGGATAGAAGTAGGGCCAGGCTATGAAATCTTAAAGCATGCCCTCAGTAATCTGCTTCTTCCAGCAAGGCCCCATCTCCTAAAGATTCTACAACCTTCCAAAACAATACAACTGTCTGGGTACCATGTGTTTAAACACATGAGCCTATAAGAGACATTTCATACTTATACAACATTCTGACCCTGGAACCTACGCTCATGGCCATGTTATTATATGAAATGCATTTATTCCAACTTCAGAAATCAGCCCAAATTGGAATACAGACACCTTATCTGTAAGACTCAAGCCAGTCTCTTAACTGTAAACTTCTATAAAAAAAAAGTTACATACTTTCAGTATATAATGGCACAGTACACAGTCCCATTCCAAAATGGAGACATAATAACTCAGTAAGGATTAAAATCAAAGTAAGATGAGCCCGGCAGAGAAAGCACCAAATCCTGAAGTTCCATTTCTGGCACCTGGGGCTTGTAATGGAATCATCAGCTGGAGCTACCCTCCCCCTCTGCCAACTGCGCCACATGTAGCTCCTCACTTAGGCCATCCTACCTCCATACCTGCAGCTTTTCTAAGAGGTGTTCTGGAGCCCTGGGGTCTGTATCGCAACTGAGACTTTACTTCCCAGGTTCATGCAGTGGATTCTCATTGGCTCCTTGCAGGGAATGCAACCCTGCCACACAGTGCCTGGCCTTAGTGGCTTTCTAGAATCTTGGTACAAGCTTTCGTGATACCTGTACTCTACATTTTTAATTCCTTTGAAGCCAGTAGTACTATGTGGACAACGCTGCAAAGTTCCGACTACAGCTTGAGATGTAGCCCGACTCCCTTGGACCACAATTGCATTGACCTCTGTGCCTTTGAAGCTGAATCTGAGAAAGCACTTCCCAAGGGAATGTTTTAGAATAGGGAACCTCTTCAGTTTTCTCAGTTCAAGCTTGCTCCTTTTAAGGCACTTTGGGTTTTCATAAGATGAGACTTTCAGTGGGTGGAATCTTGCCCTCAGGACACTTTTCTTTCTTTTTTAAATTATCAAACGATATTCATTTTGTTAATTACTTGAGGTCAGTTTTTAAATTGAGTTGACTTTTTTCCTGAAAATGTAGCACAGGGGACATCTTGGCTCATTTGTCTTCTGCTCAACTGGTTTGGGCTCATGGATTACAAGGGTCTTGGAAGGGAAGCTTGCTGATAAAAGAGAAAAAGGGGTGGAGGGAGAAGTAATGCATTAACAGCCAACTGGCACTCCTCTGACATCTGGTATTCTCTATTCTGTACAAAAACTGAAAACCTCAAAAGAGTGAGCAGTGAGCAGTTCACTCTGAGTAGACGAAAACTTTGAAGGTTACAGTAGATAAGAGACAACTGGCTCTTCCCCCAGACGGCAGCATATTGGCAGAGCAGACCTCTGAAGGCCATAGGAGCCTGCCAGCAAGCATGTTGAACTCCAGGAGAAAGGGGAGGGGGGATAGAAGAAATGGAAAAGTGATGAAAAAGCAGATAGCAAAGTGGTAATAAAAGAGAAACCAGAGTAAGGCCTTGAAATGTTGATGATTCTGGAAGAACTAAACATCTTAGGAGTAAAGAGGAGGGACTTAGGGGAACCCCAAGGAGAATAGCACCTGCTCAGAGAGAACAGCTAGGAGATGGTGTCAGCTGACCCCAGACACCCCAGGGCTTCCTAGGTGAATGGTGTTGCTGTCAGAGACCTTTGTCAGCACCCCAGTCTTCAGCCAGCCAGCCCTAACCTGCTTCCCCTTAGTGTGGCTACATGCCCTCACAGCATTCTTCACTTACAGACCATTGTGGTGTCACACGGTGACATAAAGGTTGGGGCTGAGGAATGGTTATTTAAGAAGTTTAATTTTCGCCGGGCATGGTATCGCACGCCTTTAATCCTAGCACTCGGGAGGCAGAGGCAGGTGGATCTTTGTGAGTTCAAGGCCAGCCTGGTCTACAGAGCGAATTCCAGGACAGCTGTGGCTACAAGGAGACCCTGTTTCAAAAAGACCAAAAATTAAAAAAAAAAGAAAAGTTTAATTTTCATTGGATTATATCAGATTTTCTTTCTTTTATGTAAAGTGTGTGTATTAAACCAAATTAACATTCCTCAGAGGGACAAGATGTCATTAGACATATTTTACAATGCTTCCTCAGTACACCTTTTGTCAATGGATGCCTAGAGTGACAATGCTTTGAATCATACAGTTCACCTAAACCCAGTTAAAAGTGATTGGTTCAATATGGGAACTTCTTCCAACAGTAACCAATCTATCAGCTAGTCAATGATTATTGGCTAGCTTTGAAAGTTGAGTTGTACAGATAGAATGCTCAGTAATCAAAGTCAAACAGAAAGAGATAGAACTGAAATAATTTACAATTACGTAAAACTCCTGCTCCAAATACCATATACCTGAGAGAGGGCTAGGTATTCTTTCTCAGTGGTTTCAGAAAACTTTTAGGTATTGTTGGTTTTACCCATGAGTTACAGTTGTTAAATGTTATGTTTGGTGCAGTTTTTGCTCAGTGCAGCTCCCTTTCCACTTACAGTGGTTGAAAACATTCCTACTGGTGCTTCTAAATCCATGTTGGCTGTAGCTTGTCATAACCACAGAAAACATGGGAAACATCTTTTTTTGTACTTTCCATAGGATGGAGTGTGAGCATCAGGTCTCAGAGCTGCCTCTCAAATTCTCATACTGTAGCAAATGAACAGATGTTGATACTTGGGGAATTCTAGTTTGCTTTCTGCTGTTGTGATAAACACTGTGACCAAAAGCAGGTTAGCTGAGCAAAGGGTTTATTTTGGCTTACACTTCCAGGTCACAGTCTGTCTTTGAGAGAATTCTAGTGTAAACTCAAGGTGGGAGCCTGGAGATAGGGACTATGGAGCAATCAATGCTGGTTGCTGGTTTGCTTGCTTATACTGCCCAGGCTCACCTGCCTAGGTATGGGCTGGGCCTTCCCACAGCAATCATCAGTCAAAGGAATTCTCCACAGATGTGTCCACAGGCCAGCCTGATGGAGGAAATTTCTCAGTTGGGTTCCTTCTTCCCAAATGACTAATTTGTGTCAAATTGACAACAAAAATCAACTAGCGTACTGGGCAGTATGGTATACTGGTATATAAATTTCTCTTCATCCCTTTACAAAGATACACCCCATTCTTACTAACCATGTGAGCATAATCTAAAAGCCAATGAAAATGAAGCTGTTACAAACCATTTGCAATTTCCCTACCTTTCTCTTGCCTCTCTGCCAAACCACACCTTCCAAGTCCAGCCAAGTGCCACCTTGTCTGTGAAACCCTGTGCTGGATAGCTTTAGTGTCAACTTGACACACCTGGGTTGAGGGAGCCTCAGTTGGGGAATTGGCTCCATTGGATTGGCCTGTGGCCACGTCTGTAGAGTATTGTCTTGATTGTCAGGCAATGTGGGACGCCCAGCCCACAATGAGTAGTACCACCCTGGGCAGGTTGTTGTGTACCATATGAGAAGGTGGGCTGGGCATGAGCCAGTGGGGAGCAGGCCAGTGAACAGCATTCCTCCATGGCTTGTGCTTCAGCTCCTGCCTCCAGGTTCCTGCCCTGAGTTCCTACATTGGGCTCCCTAAGTGATGAACTGTGACCCAGGAGATGTAAGCTGAATAAACCCTTTCCTCCCCAAGTTGGTGTTGGTCAGAGTGTTTTGTCACAGCAATGGAAGACAAACTAGGACAAACCCCTAGGACAATAATGGTTGGAAAAAACAGCACCAAAGTGCAAGATGCTAGGAAGTAGTTTGAGTGACTAGGAGAGGTTCTTATAGCCAACACTAAAAAATTATAAGGAGACAGGCAGTCAACAGGAGGGACCTCTGTGGGCAGGTGGAACATCCCTCAGGAGCAGCTACAATGGCAGGGCCCATTTTGGAAGCTCTGGAGAGAGAAGAAAGGGAAAAATAAGATCTAGGTCACTTTAACTAGAGGGTATCAAGGACAGCGCAGTCAAGAGATCCTAGTCTGAATACAGAGAGCAGGAACAACAGAGAAAATATAGAATACTGAGCTTATAATCAGAACAGAAGGGGGAAGCCAAGATTTCCATTGACCTCTCACTTTGAACTCTTGTGCTTTCTTTTTTTCAAAAAACTTTCTATAGAATTTTTGTAATTTACATATGATATAATTTGATGGTATTTAGATCCCCTCTCTATCCATACATTCCTTATTGTCCCCCACCCATTTTAATGTAGTGTCTATCGTCCGTCCGTCTGTCCATCCATCCATCCATCCATCCATCTATCCATCTATCTACTCTGTATTTCTGTTCTAGTTTGCTTCTCTATTGCTGTGTCAAAACACTCTGATCAAAATGTGCTTGGGGAGTATATTAGTCACTTTTCTGTTGCTGTGATAAAACCACCATGACCAAGGGAACTCATAAAAGGAAGAGTTTATTTGACTTTATGATTGACAGATCCAGGGAATTAGAGTCCATTGTGGCAGGAGGCATGGTGGCAGGAGCTGGAGCAGAAAGCTGAGGTTCACATCTTCCAATGAGCACAGGAAGCTGAGAGAGATCAACTGGAGACTGACAAGGCTTGCTGAACTCTCTAAGCCCACCTCCAGTGACGTACTTCCTCCAGCATGGCCACACCTTCTAAGATCTCCCAAAATAGCACCGCCAACTGGGGACAAAATGTCTGAATACTTGAAGTCTATGGGGGACATTCTCATTCAAACCACCACATTCCACTCCCTGGCACCCATAGGCTCATGACCTTATAAAATGTAAGATGCATTTAGTCCAACCTTAAAAGCCCCCATAGTCTTTACCAGTTTCAGTTCTATTCAAAAGTCTCCAGTCCAAAGTCTCTTCTGAGACCCAGGCCAATCTCTTAACTGTAAACTCCTGTAAAATCAAAAGACAAATTATATGCTCCCAACATACAGTGGAACTGAATACACATTCCCATTCCAAAAGGGAGGAATAGAGGCATAGTGAGGAAATACTGGACTAAAACAAGACCAAAAACCACGAGGGCAACCACCAAGTCCAGTAGCTCCATGTGTGACTTCTGAGACTTTACTTCCAAAGGGCTTAGATGGCTCAGCTCTTCCAGCTTTGCATGCAACATACATCTCTTCCTTATGCAGGTACCACTCCCTGTATGCAGCTCTCCTTGGCAAATATCTCACAGCTCTGTCATCTCGAATGTCTTCTTGGGGTCTCTGCTGCCAACCAGGCTTCACCTTCACAGCTTCACACAATAGCCTATCAGGGTCTTCTTTATTCAGGGACACCCCTGCTGCACTCCGCCTGGCCTGGGCTGCTCTCTGAAACCTCAGAGGAGAACTGATGACCTCTTCACTCTTGCATCCTCATTACTCTAAAGCCAACACCATGTGAATGAAACTGCCGAGTTTGGCTGCAATTCTGGGATGTACCCTGGCCTACTTCAACCACATTCACAACTTTTCTCTCTCTGCCCTGGACTCTTTGGCGCAGAAAACCCCTGTATTTTCCTTTCAAAAGTTGGAGGCTTAGATGGGTGTGGTCTTGCCCTGAAGGTACTATTTCTATTGTTTACTTGTAAATCTCTGGGCCTCTCCTTAGTCACTTTAATCTCTCTTTCCATTGTTTACTTGTAAATATCTAGGCCTCTCCTTAATCACTTCAATTTCCCTTATCAAAGGGATCCTTTCCTTCACATACCTTGGTTCAACATTAATCTTCCTAGTGCACGTTTCCAATCCAAACTATACATTCTGCATTTCTGCCCCATTTTTTCTTTTGCACTGTAGATCTGTATAATATTCACCATTAATATCCATGCCACCATTTCTATGTTAGGCTGTCCTGAAATATCCTCTGCCAAAGAAATTACTCCATTGCTTTTCAGCTTAGCCTCAGGCAAGCATTTGGGCTGTGGGCAAACTCTGACAATATATCCCAGTTGCTGCTTAATTCTTTATTTTCCTCTGGAAATCCATTTTTCTCAGCAGCACTGCTTTCTTCTAGGCTTTTACTAGAATGGCCCATTAAGCTCCGCTTACAGCAGTCAACAGCTTTCTAGCTCAAAGTTCCAAAGTCTTCCACATTTCTCCAAACACCCACATGGTCAGGTTCTTCACAGCCAACAGCCCACTCTCTGGTACCAAAAACTGTATTAGTCACTTTTCTGTTGCTGTGATAAAACCACCATGACCAAGGGAACTTATAAAAGGAAGAGTTTATTTGAGTTCTAGGGAATTAGAGTCCATTGTGGAGGGAGGCATGGTGGCAGGAGCTGGAGCAGAAAGCTGAGGTTCACATTTTCCAAAGAGCACAGGAAGCCCAGAGAGAGCAACTAGAAACTGGCAAGGCTTGTAGAACTCACTAAGTCCACCCCCAGTGATGTACTTTCTCCAGCATGGCCATGGTGGCGCACGCCTTTAATCCTAGCACTCGGGAGGCAGAAGCAGGTGGATCTTTGTGAGTTCAAGGCCAGCCTGGTCTACAAAGTGAGTTCCAGGACAGCTGGGGCCACAGGGAGACCCTGTCTCAAAAGACCAAAAAAAAAAAAAAAAAAAAAAAAGATCTCCCAAAACAGCGCCACCAACTGGGGACAAAAGGTCTTCATACTCGAAGTCTTTGGGGGACATTCTCATCCAAACCACCACAGGGAGGACAGGATTATTCAGCTCACATCTCCCAGGTAACAGTTTATCACTGAGGGAGCCCAACATAGGAATTCAGGACAGGTACCTGGAGGTAGGAGCTGAAGCACAGGCCATGGAGGAATGCTGCTTGTTTACTGGCTTGCTCCTCTGGCCCATGCTCAGGGCCTGCTTTCTTAGATAGTATAGAGCCACTTGCCCAGGGGTGGCACCACCCACAGTGGGCTGGACCTTTCCATATCACTCAGCAATCAAGAAAATACTCCACAGACAAGGCTAAAGGCCAGTCCATTAGAGGCAATTTCCCAGTTGAGGCTCCCTCAACCCAGGTGTGTCAAGTTGATAGTAAAGCTATCCAGCACACTGTCTATTAATCTAATCTTATCAGGCCAATAGAGTCTAATTAGTGTCCCCAAATGTCCTTCAGTATGGATCTATCCACTGGAGTATGGTAACCTACCAGGAGTCCCATCCTTGATAGAGACTGTCTCTGCCCCTCCCAGCAGCCATCTGATACCACAATTTCCTTAGGTTGGGTTGGGATTTTTTAATCACTTCCTCATGTCTCTACTTGTATTTTTAAAAATATTTTTATTTTGGGGCTGGAGAGATGGCTCAGCTGTTAAGAGCTCCGACTGCTCTTGCAGAGGACCTGGGTTCAATTCCCAGCACCCACACGTCTGCTAAGAACCTTCTTTAACTCCAGTTTCAGGGAAATCTGATGCCCTCTTCTGACCTCCATGGCATTGCACTACAACAGGTGCACCAACCTACATGCAGACAGTACACTTATACACATAAAAATAAAAAAAAAAGATATATTTATTTTATGCGTGTGAGTGTATTACCTGCATGTATGTAAGTATGCCTTTTTCCTGCAATGTCCACAGAGGTCAGAAGAGAGCATCGGATCCTCTGGAACTGGAGTTCTGGATGGTTGTTAGCTGCCATGAGGGTGCTAGGAATCAAACCTAGGTCCTCTGCAAGAGCGGCCAGTGCTCTTAATCACTTAGCCATCTCTCTAGACCCTATGCCAGAATTTAATCTGGTTTGGGCTTGCATGAGACTTGGGTATGCTGTCACCAGTCCTGTGTCCTCATGAGCTCAGCCATTATCCTGGTCTTCCTCCCTGCCACCAGACAGCCTCATTAATCTCTGCTTTATAGTATTATAGGGTTTTTCTTTTATTTTTAATTTTTTAATTTTTTATTGATGTTTTGTGTATTTCAGACATTTTCAATTCAGTTCAGGCATATTCCCCTTTCCCTTCCCCCCACCCCACCCCACCTTACCCCACTCCACCCACCCCAGATCATGCATTCTGCCATAACTGTCCTGCATCTTTCTCTCTCTTTTTTTTTTTTTTTATGCTTAGGAATTCACATTTTCCTCCATTTTATATTACTCTAAAATATAGATACAGACTCTCCACATTATAGGGTTTTTCTAATCGACAGCTCCAGGCTTCTATTTTTTCTTGCAAACCAGTTTCAAAGGCCTAATCACATGATCAGGTTTATCCACAGCACTGGTTCTACTCCTCACTACCAGTTATTTGTATTAGTTACTTTTCTTCTTGTGACCTAATAACTAAAGAAGAGATTATTTTGGCTTAAAGGTTTGAGGGGATGCAGTCCATCATATCATGGAAGGCATTGTGACAGGAGCATGAGATAATGGTGGTCATATTGCACCTAGAGTTAGGAAGGAAGCAGAGAATGCATAGGAAATGGGGCCAGGCTCTAAAACCTCCAAGTCTGATCCCAGTGGCTCAATTCCTTCAAACTGGTTGCATAACCTTCCAGAACAGCCACCAGGAGCTGGGGATTAAGGCTCAAGTACATGAGGCCTGGAGGGCATTTCACACTCAAACAAGAGTCACATTCTTTTTACTTCAGGAAATTTGGATTTCCTGTTATTAAAGATGTTCATCATGTAGCTTATCTTTATCACTTTAACTTTATTAGTCTGTGTGTTCTCTATTTTTTTTAAGTTTATTTTATGTTTGTGAATGTATTGCTTGCATGTATGTAAGTACACCTGTGTCAGGCAGTGCCCATGGAAGTCAGAAGAGTTGGATCCTCTGAAACTGGAGTTACAGATGGCTGTGGGCTGCCATGTGGGTGCTGGGAATTGAACTTGGGTCCTCTGCAAGAGCAGTCAGTGCTTTTAACTGCTGAGCCATTTCACCAGCCCCTCTGTTTTCTTTTTCATAGGATCATTTGTATTTCTACTATAGTAAAGTATACATAAAATTGGCGGTTTCAACCATTTTAGTATAGAGTTCACTGGCCTGGAACTCACTGTGTAGACCAGGCTGGCCTCAGTCTCCCAGAGATCTGCCTGCTTCTGCCTCCAAGTACTGGAATTAAAGGTGTGTGCCCACACACAATACCAGAACTTTTTGTCTCAAAGTGAATTCCATGAGAGTTATTAGAAATTCAGTTGTCTTGATACCCAGACATCTATCATTTTACTTTCTCCACAAATTTGATTACTTTAGAAATCTTATGTAAAGTAGAATATAATATTTTCCCTTTGATGTCTGGTTTAGTGCACTGTCTTGAAAGCTCATGAATATTGAAGCATGCACCAGAAGTTTTTAAAATTTTTTTATGTGTGAGTGTTAGGCCTGCCCGTGTGTGAGTGCACCTGTGTTGTGTGGTGCTGGAGGAAGACAGAAGAGGATGACAGATCCCCTGGAACTGGACTTACAAATGGTTGTTAGCTGCCATCTGGGTGCTGGGATTTGAAGCTAGGTCCTCTGCAAGAACAGCCAGTGCTCTTGATTGCTGAGCCACCTCTCTAGCCCCTCTTTTTAAGATTGAATAATACCGGGCTGAGCGTGGTGGTGCACGCTTGTAGTCCCAGCACTCGGGAGGCAGACTCAGGCTGTGAACTATGAATTCAAAGCCAGCCTGGTCTATGTAGGAGTTCCAGGACAGCTGGGGCTACAGGGAGACCCTGTCTTAAAAACAACAAAACAAAACAAAAAAACAAAGATTGAATAATACTGTTACATCATACACACATCATGTCTATGTATTCTCTCTCTCTCTCGCTCTCTCTCTCTCTCTCTCTCTCTCTCTCTCTCTCTTTCTTTCTTCCCTTTCCCCTCCTTGTTTTGTTTTCCACTCTTTCATAGACTCTTAGGTTACCTTTACCTTTTGGCTGTTGTAACTAATTGTGTGATTGTGGATGTGTGTGGATTATCTGTTTGATAACCTGCTTTCATTTCTTTTGGATACATATTTCAAAGTGGAATTGCAGAATCATTTGGTAATTCTGCTGTTAATTTTTTATACAGGAGCTGAACAATTTTATGATTTTACTAGTTATGCCTAAAAGTTTTCCATTTTTCCATGCCATCACCACCACTTTCTGTATTCTCTTGGTATAGTGTTTTTTGTTTGTTTTGTTTATTGTTTGTTTTTTTGTTTATTGGTTTGTTTTGCTTTGGATTTTTTGGAGACAGAGTCTCACTCTGTAGCCCGGGCCAGCCTGGGATTCTCAAAGACCCACTGCTTCTGCTTCTGAGTGCTGAGACTAAAGGTGTGCAGCACCACCTTCAGCTTATCCTGGTAGAGTTGTTTCTGTTAATTAGTGTCTTCATGTGTTTGGCCATTTATGTATCTTTTTTACAGAAGTGTTTATTAATATTCTTTGTCTAGTTTGAGTTGAGTCATGTTTGTTTTGTTCTTGTTATAGTTCTTTATATATTTTTGGAAACGAAGTAATCCCTTATTTCAAATAATTTTCTCCCATCTCATGTGTTAGCTGTTTACTCTTGGTATTGTTCTTTGAAACAAGCACAAAAACATCTAATTTTTATGAAATTCATTTTTTTCTTGTTTTGGGTATCAAGAAATTATAGCCAAAGTACAATGTCACTAAAATCTTCCATTACATTTTTTTTTTTCTGAGAGTTTTACATTAAGATCGTAGCTTATATAATTAATTCCTTGGTCCATTTCAAGTTAAATTCTATGCATCAGATAAAGGTTCATTTTTATTCTTTTGCACACAGATGCCGCTATTCCCACCACATACAGAAGATACTGTTCTTTCTTTTATTGAATTGTCTTAGAAAAGTATTGAATGGTTGACCAAATATGTTTAGTGTTTATTTCTGAGCTTGCTTTATTTTCCTTTATCCTGTATATTTTGTCTTATGTCAGTACCACACTATTTTTGATTACTGTAGCTTTGTAGTGAGTTTTAAAAGAAGGGAAGTATGGGATTTCCACAGTTTGTACTTTATCAAAATTGATACACAAATTTCAGGATGGATTTTCCTACTAAAAGAAACTAACTTTCTGATTTTTGTGTTTTTGAGACAGTCTCATGTAGGCCAGACTGGCCTTAGACTCATATGTAGAAGAGTATGACCTTGACCTCTCCATCTTTGCCCTCCCCCAGAGTGCTGTTATTTTAATTATGTTTATGTGTATGTGTCTCTATGTGCACATGAATGGAGGTACCTACAGAGGCCAGGGTCATATCCCTCTGGAGCTAGAATTATAGGTGGTTTTCAACCACCTGATGTGAGTCTTAGGAACTGGATTCTTTGCAAGGGCAGTATACACTTTTAACCACTGAGCCATCTCTCCAGTCCCAAGACTAGTATTATTTTGTTTTGTTTTGAGACAGGGTCTTCCAGAAGACTTGAGTTAGCCTGGAATTGGCTGTGTAGACTAGGCTGACCTCACTCTCAGAGATCAACCTATCTCTGCCTCCTGAGTGCTGGGATTGAAGACTTACACCATCACACCTGCCTCTTATTCTTTAAAAAAAATGTATTTTGTGTTTATGACTGTTTTGCTTGCATGTATGTATGTATATATATGTATGTATGTATGTATGTATGTACGTACGTACGTATGCAGTGCCCTCACAGGCCAGAAGATAGCATCATATTTCTTGGAACTGGAGTTATGGACCAGTTGTTAGCTGCCATGTGGATGCTGGGAATCAAAGCTTGATCCTCTGTAAGAGTAGCAAGTGCTCTTACCACTGAGCTATCTCTCCAGCTCTTATTTATAACAATAATCTGTTTCTATGCCTGAGTGTGCGTGCATGCATGAGTGTGTATGTGTATGTGTGTGTATTTGTGTAGGTGTTCTGTGTGTGCACATGTGCATGTTTAGGCATGTGTGTATGGGGGCCAGAAGTTGACATTGGGTGCTTTTTTTAGTTGCATAATTGATAAAGTGACTGTTACCCATTTCAACTAGACTGGCTGGCCAGTGAACCCCGACAATACTCCTGTATCAGCCTCCCTAGTGCTGGGGTTCCAGATGCACGGGTTTTATGTGGATCTGGGGATTTTACTCAGGTCCTTGTGCTTCTACAGCAAGCACTTTACCAACTGACATTTGTGATTTCCCGGAGGCTCCTCCTCCCCCATTTTTTCATTTGTTTGTTTAGTTTTTAGATAGGATCTCAGGCTTGTTCTGTGTAGCCTTGAACTTCTGAGCTCCAGTATCTACTTCCTGAGTGCTGAGATTACAAGCTTGTGCCACTACATCCATTATTTTTATGGTGCTGGGGATCTAACCCAGGGCCTTGTACATGCTAGGCCAGTACTACAACTGATCTACATCCCCTATTTTGAGATAAGAATATCCTACATGGTTTTAATGGGCTGGTTTGTTTTAACTGTTTCTTAGAGCAGGGTCTAACTGTGTAGCTCAGGCTGGCCCTAAACTAGAAATCCTGTCTGTCTCTCTCAAGTATTAAGATTACAGACTTACAGTACCATGCCCAATTTAAAGGTTTATTTTGGAAGCAGTCATTGTTAGTGTATAATTGGGAGGAGTTTGGTAGTAGGCTTTACATGAGCATTAGGTGAACAGGCAGGACTCTGGTTAATATTATCCTTAATGTTGCCCGAATAAGGATGGCTTTATTCTGGTCAGAATATGACATCACTTATAGTATTTCATTCTGTTCTAGTTGGGTTTCTCCTGCTGTGGTAAAATACTTTGACCAAAAACAACTTGGGGAGGAAAGAGCTTATTTGGCTTACATTTCCGAAAGTTGACAACCCATCATTGAGAAAGTCAGGTCAGGAACCATAGGTAGAATCATGGAAGAGCCCTTCTTGTTGGCTTGCTCATCTCTAGTTAGATCTCCAGCTTTCTTTTTTATTTTAGAAATCTATTAATTAAAAAAAAATTAATGTTTGTGACTATCTTGGCTGAATGTTTGTATTGGTACCATGTGGATGCCTGCTGCCTGTAGAGGGCAGAAGAGGGCATTGGAAACGCTGGAACTGGAGTTACAGATGGTTGGTGAGCTGCCTTATCAGTGCTGGGAGCCATACCTGGATCTTCCGCAAGAACCACAACTGCCCTTGTCCACTGAGCCATCTCTCCAGCCCCTAGCTATTTTATTTATTGTGGTTTTATGTGTATGAGTGTATTGCCTGCATGTGTGCTCCTGTTGTTGTTTAGTACCCAAGGAGGTCAAAAGAAGGCATCAAATCCCCTGGAACTGGAGTTAGGGATTGTTGTTAGCTACTGTGTGGGTGCTGGGAATTGAACCTGGGTCCTCCGCAAGAGCAGTCAGTGCTCTTAACTGCTGAGCCACCTCACCAGCTTTGAAGCTTTCTTATATAGCTCAAGACCACCTGCCTGGGGATGGCATCTGATGAAACCCAGTGTGGTGGTACACCTCTGTAATCCTAGCAATGGAAAGGTGGAGATGAGAGGGTCAGAAATTCAGTCAGCCTCAGCTAAAGAGTGGGATTGTTGTCGGCCTGGGTTGTATGAGACTGTCTCAAAAAAAGAAAGAAAAGAAATAAACATTTAAGTGAAGTTGACAAGCAGTTTAGGGAAGAGATCAGAAAGTATGAACTCTGGAACCATCATAATAATGGTGTGTTTATTGCTATAGAGTTAAAAGAAAGTGATAGGTAAAGAGAAAAGAACTCAGAACAGGCCCTGGGGCTTTAATAGAGAATTGGAATGCACCAAGCAAAGTGACTATAGCAAAGGTAGTAAAAGAACAATAGCTAGCCAAATATGGGCGAACCCAGAGAGCTCAAAAATTTAAATGAAGAGACATTTTTCAAGGAATGGAGTGTCTTTGTGATCGAATTTTTGAAAGATGTTATTGTAGGATATTTTAAAAAGTGTCTTTTGGATTTGGTAACATTTTAACAGTTCTTGATCACGTTCATTGAGTTTATATATATATTGGGGAGAATTGAAGAATAAATGGGAGGTGAGAAGTATAGGCATCTCTTTTAAGAGTTGGCCGTGTGGGCTGGAGAGATGGCCTAGCGGTTAAGAGCGCCGACCGCTCTTACAGAGGACCCGGGTTCGATCTCCAGCACCTACATGGCGGCTGAGAACCGTCTGAAACTCCAATTCCAGGAGAACTCCAGTTCCAGGGGAATCCGACACCCTCTTCTGACCTCCGCGGCATTACACGACACGGGTGCACAAACTTGCATGCAGACAGTACATTCATACACATACAGAAATAAATAAAATTAATAATAAAAAAAAAGAGTTGGCTGTGAAGAAGTTTGCAGAGATAATGTGGATAACTGAAGAGCAAACCTAAACTCAGTCCTGAACTTTAAGAGGCATACTATAGGCGCTGGGTGGTGATGCGCACCTTTAATCCTAGCACTCGGGAGGCAGAGGCAGGCAGATCTTTGTGAATTCAAGGCCAGCCTGGTCTACAGAATGAGTTCCTAAATGTTACCAGTCACTTTTCACTTTTTAGTTATTGCAAGGAGGCACGGTAATAAATGAACTATTATTCTGCCTTATCTACATTCATAGCTCCTTCACTTGTTTTGAAGAAAATGTCATCTTTCTGAAAGAGATATTTTATTTTTTTTAATTTTTTAAAAATTTTGTATGTGTATGAATGTACTGTCTGCATGTAGGTCTGTGCACCAGTGTAGTGCAGTGCCTCGGAGGTCAGAAGAGGGTGTCGGATTCCCCTGGAACTGGATTTAAAGAGGGTTCTCAGCTGCCATGTGGGTGCTGGGGATCAAACCCAGGTCCTCTGCAAGAGCAGTTGGCGCTCTTAACCGCTTAGGCCATCTCTCCAGCCCCGAGATCTTTTATATTTTATTTGTGTGTTTATATGTACGTTTCTGTGTGTGTGCACACGTATGTATGTAGGGGCCAGAAATCAACCTTAATTGTCCTTTCTCAGCTGTCTATCCACTTTGTTCCTTAGGAGCTATGTATTAGAAATTAGGTGCATGTTTGTAAAAGAGGAGCTTACTTTTCTGAGGAGCTTATTAGATGACGACTCCCTGAAGGGAGAGAGCAGTCCTTCAGGTCCAAATAGGAGAGGTAGTCACTATGTATAGGGGTTACAGGGAGACCCTGCATCAGAAAGACCCCCCCCAAAAAAAGGAAAAAAAAACACACACATTACTTTGCCCATATTTTTTAGTGGGTTCTGGGGCTTGAACTCAGGTCCTCATGCTTGTGTGGCAAGCACTTTCCTAAGGGATTGCTAAGCCTACATTTTCATATGGAGAATAGCTTCTCCAATTCTTTTTTATCTGTTATGTTCTTAAATGCTATATGTTGAAAAAGGGCCTTACCTGGCTCTCTGTGATGTAGGCTAATAGGTTCCTTAAATTGCCTCTGTTTTTTAAGTAAATTTTAAATCGGATCTAAGAATTGATTAGATTCTTATTTTTTATATGACTCCTTAGGTAGTTAATATATACTCATGTCAGTTGGAGCTTAAAATCTGTTTGTTTGTTTGTTTATTTTTTGTCTTTTTGAGACAGGGTCGCCTTGTAGCCCCAGCTGTCCTGGAACTTACTCTGTAGACCAGGCTGGCCTTGAACTCACAAAGATCTGCCTGCCTCTGCCTCCCAAGTGCTAGTATTAAAGGCATGGGCCACCACGCCCGGCTCAAAATTTGTTTACTTTTTAGTGATGTTAGCAATTAATGCTTAGTCCATTACACGTTAAAAAACTGGTTACACTTTCTATCAATTCTTTATTATCTTTAATAATTTTAAAATGAAAAATTTCCTTGCTCATTGGTTACCAAATGAATGGCATAGTTTGAATAAAAAAACAACAAACTAAAACAAAAGAAACCCATGTTCTTCAGTATTCTCCTATAGTGGTTAAGTAGTTTGAGCTTTTAATGTCTTATACCGGAGGTTTTAAGAATATTTAATATGATTCAGCTTGTTACAGTTGGTGTTTTTATTGGTGTTCAAATTGTCCTATTGGCATTAGGACCCTCTTTGAGTTAGACCCTTCTTAGATCTTCCAATAAGTCTCTGTCTTTTGTAACTTTCTTACAATCTGGAAGAATTGAATGTTCTTGTATTGTCCAGTATGAGTCTCAGACCTAGAATCAGCTAATTTGACAATGATGTGGTAGTGATAATTGCTATTTTGCCTTTTTTTCTTCAAAAATTTTATTTTCATACAGCATAATTGGATGGTCTTTAGATCCCCTCCCCTGTCCACACCTCCCTCCATTGTCACCCCCCACCCCAGTATACTCTCATGTATATAATGCAGCCCACAGAGTCTGATTTATGTCCCTAAATGTCCTTCAGTGTGGGTCCATCCATTTGACCCACAAAAAGTCCTATCCTTGTAATACACTGTCTCTCCCGCTCCTAGCAGCCATCAGTTAGCAGAAGTTCCTTAGGTTGGGTTGGGATTTCTCACCCACTGTCTGGTTTGTGCTTGCATAGGACTTGTACATGCTGTCAACATTGCTGTGAGTTCTTGTGAGTAACTGACTAGCTATCTGGAAGATTCTTGTTTCTTTGTGGCTGTCTACCCATTCTGGCCCTTACAGTCTTTTCACCGCCACTTCTGCAATGATCCTTGAGTCTTAGGAGCCAGAAGTTTGAAATAGGTGTCCTATTCAGGGGTAAGCATTGTGCAGCCTCATGTTCTCTGCACATTGGCTAATTGTGGGTCTCTGTGTTAACTACCATCTGCTGAATAAGGAAACTTCTCTGGTGAGAGTTGAGAGATACATTCATCCTATGTGTAGAGGTTGCATTGAAGATGTGTCACTTAGGCTTTTTCCTTTTTTGAGAGCGTCTCACTACATAACTCAGACTGGTCCTGAAGTCTCCATCTTCCTTCCTTAGCCACCACTGTACTCAGTCATTATTTTAATATTTTGGTTTTTCCCTTTTACAGTTGTGAGTTTTAGACATTTGGGGAGTTGACTTTTTGACTTTTGATTTAGATGTGTATTAAAGCCATTTTTATTTTATTTTATTTATTTTTTATTTTTTGGTCTTTTTAAGACAGGGTCTCCCTGTAGCCCCAGCTGTCCTAGAACTCACTCTGTAGACCAGGCTGGCCTTGAACTCACAAAGATCCACCTGCCTCTGCCTCCCGAGTGCTAGGATTAAAGGCATGCACCATCATGCCCGGCTACTTTTATTTTTTTAAGTTTGTGTATAAGTGTATTGCTTGCATGTCTGTAAGTACACCCATGTTGTGCAATGCCTGTAGAGGCCAGAAGAGGTCATTGGATCCCCTAGAGCTGGAGTTACAGATGATTGTGAGCTGCCATGTGCATGCTGGGATTCAAACCTGGGTCTTCTGCAAGAGCAGCCAGTATTCTTAACCACTGAGCCATCTCTCTAGCCTTGAAGCAGTTTTTAAGGATATAACATTTTGATATGTTTAGGTAGGAAGAGTTGCTTCTTGAACTAATTAAATCATCATATTAGAAAAGTTCCTCTATTGTTATTCCATTTATGGAGCAATATCCTCTTATCTAAGTGAAAATCACTCATCCTTTGTGTGTTTAAAATATTTTCTATGGCCAGGCATGGTGGCGCAAGCCTTTAATTCTAGCACTTGGGAGGCAGAGGCAGGTGGATCTTTGCGAGTTCAAGGCCAGCCTGGTCTACAGAGCAAGTTCTAGGACAGCTGGGGCTATATAGGAAGACCCTGTTCAAAAGGGTTTTTTCCTATGGAACTCTTAGGGTTGTTTTTTTTTTTTTTAAATCTTTTTAAAAATACTTATTTCTGGGCTGGAGAGATGGCCTAGCGGTTAAGAGCGCCGACCGCTCTTACAGAGGACCCGGGTTCGATCCCCAGCACCCACACGGCGGCTGAGAACCGTCTGAAACTCCAATTCCAGGAGAACTCCAGTTCCAGGGGAATCCGACGCCCTCTTCTGACCTCCGCGGCATTGCACGACACGGGTGCACAGACTTGCATGCAGACAATACATTCATACACATACGTAAATAAATAAAATTAATAAAAAAATTAAAAAAAATACTTATTTCTATTTCCTGTGTATGAACGCATTGCCTGTATGTGTGTAAGTAAGTGCACCCATGTCATGCAATGCCCTCGGAGATCAGACAGCCTCAGATCCCCTGGAACTGGAGTTAGGATGGTTGTTAGTCACCATATGAGTACTGGGAATCGAACCTGGGTCTTTTGGAGTAGTAGTCAATACTTTTAACTGCTGAGCCAACTCTACAGCCCTGGTTGATTTTTATTGTAACCTTAATATATTATGCCTAAGGCCAGTTTTGCCTCCACATTCTTGACATATTTCAATCTGTAATTTAGGTACAGGTCAAAAAAGAATGGATTTTCTTCTTCCTTTATGTGTATCTCACCATTCAAACTTGGAAATGTAATGGGAAAAAGCAGAAAAGTTCCTGTGGAATTGTTTAAACTTGAAGGCACTGAAAGTAAAGCTGTCAAATGAAGAAACTTGTTTTCTTCGTCAAGAGATTTCGTACCTTATGTGTCATGTAGATCTGATCCTATTGAGTTTCTTATGTTCTGTCTAGTATAGGGACGATCTGCTCAGTTGTCCAGAGTGGGGAGTCTCCCAGGAAGCATACTTTTCAGTAAAGGAAGACAATGAGAACATGGGCAGTTACTGCTAAGCCTAAAACATCTCACTTTTACTCATCCATACAGAAAACAAGAGTGAGGCCAAGAGGAGGCGAACAGAGAGAGTTAGGAGAGAGAAGATCAATTCTACAGTAAATAAAGATTTAGAAAACAGAAAGAGGTCTCGAAGTAACAGCCATTCCGATCATATCAGACGAGGAAGAGGAAGACCCAAAAGTACGTCTGCCAAAAAACACGAGGACGAAAGAGGTATGAATGAGTCCCAGCAAGTTTCTTTCAAATAGTAAATTGATTAGAGATCATAATTAGATAGCAGTAATGAAGATAATGGAGGCTTTGAATTCCTGGACTTAAAAATCACAATTCATATTTTAGTTTAAAATGTTTTTTTTCTGGGGCTGAAGAGATGGCTCAGCAGTTAAGAGCACTGGCTGCTGTTAAAAAGGACCTGGGTTTGAATCCCAACATTCATATAGTGGCCAACTCCAGTTCCAGGGGATCTGACATTCTCTTCTTGCCTCCATGGGCACTACACAACACAGATGCACTTAACGTATATGTAAGCAAAACACTCATATACATAAAATTAAAGTCAATCAGTAAAAAAACTTTTTTTCAACCCTTGTGTGCCAAGCATTGAACCTAAGGCCTCCCACATGCTAGATAAACCTCTGTCATTGAGCTGCATCCTCAGCCCTTAGATGCTTTGTTTTAAAATGAAAACAAAATACAAATTCTTAATTAGAAACCTGAAGGCTTAAATTAGGCAAACTTCATTTTTCTGTAAACTTATGTTAGGAATATTCAGAGATAATTCTATGTATAAAGATATGTCTAGGGCTGGAGAGATGGCCTAGTGGTTAAGAGCACCGAGTGCTCTTGCAGAGGACCCGGGTTCGATCCCCAGCACCCACATGGCGGCTGAGAACCGTCTGTAACTCCAATTCCAGGAGAACTCCAGTTCCAGGGGAATTCGACACCCTCTTCTGACCTCCGCGGCATTGCACCACACAGGTGCATAGACCTGAATGCAGATAGTACATTCATACAAATAAATAAATTAAAAAAAAAAAAAGATATGTCTAAGCAACTACTTCAAACTTGTTATATTGTGGGTTTAAAGTCCGCTATTTAGGGCTGGAGAGATGCTCAGAAGTTAAGAGCACTGGCTGCTCTTGCAGAGGACCTGGGTGGTTCTCTATACTCGTGTGGTGGCTAACAACCATACATAATTCTTGTTCTGGGAGATCTGATGCCCTCTTCTGGTCTCTGAGGACATTTTACACAAGGTGCACTTAACATACAGGCAGGCAAAGCACTTATATTTACATGCATAAAATAAAAATAAGTAAATAAAAATGTTTTTAATCTTAAAACTTTTCTATTTAAAGTGTTCTTGGGATGACTTATCTTTAGTTGCTCATGGGGATGTTTGCATGCTTCCTAAGCCGAAGCAGCTTTTACATAGTTAAGGAAATTCTTCTTAGTACGAAGTGTCTTTCTGTTCTCCTTTACAGACTCTTTTTCTTACTTCTGATAAGTATTTTGTCTACCAGTAACTTAACTTCTATTAACTAGAAGTTAAATATCCATTAACTAGAACTTCAGCTTCTATTGTTACTGATACATCTTTTAAAAAAAAGTTTTTCTCATGGAAAATTCCAACATATAAAAGAGTGAGAAAAATGGTGTAATGCCCATGAATGCCTAAAACAGACTTTTAAGCCAGTAATTCATGGAGGGGAAAAAGATATATGATCTTTATAACTTTAGAACCCTTAGCTCAAACAATTTCTTCAGTGAAATCCATTTATAATTGTTACTTGTGAGTTAAGCTTTGTTTTTCTTCAGGTGTTCAATTTTAAGTGTATGGCTGTCTTCTGTATAAATTGAAATGCTATCAGAGACACAGAATTGTCATTTCTTGATGCTTTCTTTGGTTTTAACTGAATAAAGTTAGTGATTAGAGAAAATAACTCCTGGCATAGGTGTTGGCTTTTATCAAACTTCAAAGTGTCTTAATATTGTGCAATGAAAGGGATAAGGTTTAAGTCCTTAACAAGGACTTAACTGTTGTGTAAGTGCTCCTCTTAGATGTTCCTTAATCCTTGAGGTGAATTTACTGTGCTTTCTCTTTCCCTTTGTCAAGCTCTTCCAGCCAGTTTTGAGTTGTTTGCTTAATTAAATGTGCTTCTTCAACAATGGGATCATCAGAAACTCTTATGTGAAAGACTATTTTGGAAAGGATTTGGGTAAGAAAAGACAACAGAGAGGAAAGGAAAGAGAAATATTACTTGGTCCAGGAAACAACATTCTTTAAAGTTGAAGTAAAGGGTATAGAACTGAAGCAATGGGGAAGCAATTCTGATTACGAGTGTAAAAAACATCACAACAGTTAGGGAAACGGCTGTATCTTAGAGGCATATTTGCTTTCATTTGTAGAATTGAAAATTAGTTTTTGAAAAAGGAAGCATTTGTTGGACAGTAAATATTTTTCAGATAATTTCACTTTACTCTAGAATATTTTTTTTAATTTTATTTTTATATGTGTATGAATGTACTGTCTGCATGTAGGTTTGTGCACCCGTGTCATGCAATGCCGCGGAGGTCAGAAGAGGGTGTCGGATTCCCCTGGAACTGGAGTTAAAGGCAGTTCTCAGCCATCATGTGGGTGCTGGGGATTGAACCNTGTCATGCAATGCCGCGGAGGTCAGAAGAGGGTGTCGGATTCCCCTGGAACTGGAGTTCTCCTGGAATTGGAGTTTCAGATGGTTCTCGGCCGCCATGTGGGTGCTGGGGATCGAACCCAGGTCCTCTGCAAGAGCAGTCGGTGCTGTTAACCGCTAAGCTATCTCTCCAGCCCCTACTCTAGAATATTTTTAAGGAAACTGTTCTTAAAATAAGCTATGCTTGTTTTTGTTTTCGTTTTCGTTTTCTGTTTTTATTTTTCTTTCTGGTTCTAGGGATTAAATCCAGGATCTTGTGCATGCTAGGCGAATATTCTTCCACAGAACTCCATCCTAGAAACCCAGTTCTCTTTAAGGTTTTTGTTGTTGTTGATGATGGTGATGATGCAAATTGCAGGAAAATATTTATTTATTTATTTATTTATTTATTTATTTATTTATTTATTTTGGCTTTTTAAGACTGGGTCTCCCTGTAGCCTCAGCTGGCCTGGAACACTCTATGTAAACCAGGCTGACTTTTAATTCAATAGAGATCCACCTGCCTCTGTCTCTGCCTCCTGAGTGCTGGGATCAAAGGCATGCACCACCATGCCAAGCTATAAATTGGAATTTTTTTTTCCACATAAATTTATTTTTATTTTTTTAACAAATCTAGACTCGTGTTCCCGCCCATTCCCCCACCCCACCAGAGCTCATGCATTCTGCCAAACATGCTTTTCATCTCTTTCTCAGTCTTTCTCAATATTCTCCATGAGGAATTTGACTGTTTTGAGCAGAAGTTCACTGTTTCAGTCAGTAAATTGGAATTTTTTACATTTGCTGCTTAACCTAAGCTGGCCTCTAACTCATGGTCCTCCTGCATCAGCCTCTGAGAGCTGGAATTATAGGCATGTCACATCATGTCTGGAGTAAAGTGAACTCTCTTAATGTACAATGGGGTCTCAGCAGACTTTTTCTCTAAGAGCCCAATAGTAAATATTTTAGCCTTTGTGGACCTTGTAGTCTCTGTCTCAGCTACTGAACTCTGGAAAGTAGCCGTAGACAATATGTAAATGAATGAACATAGTTCCGTTCCAGTAAGACTTTATGAAAACAGGAGGTGGGTGAGGTTTCTCCTGAGGTTTGCTACCCACCTGTAGTTCATTGTTCTATAAATGCAATACAGGTATGACTGCTGAACTTTTGGGAATGTTATGTATTTTACAATAGACTTCTTTGGTAATACTTTGTAGGGCTAAGCAACTGCGTAGTTTAATTCCATTTTTATTGGTCCCTTGCTTTTCAGACACTTAAACCTCGAAGCAAGCAAGCTTTAATTTTATTTTAACTTAATGAATTAAGGAAATACTTGACATTGTGTTTAAAAACATTTTTAATTCACTTTATTTTCTATTTTGAAAAGAGAATAGGAAGAAGGGAAATGGAAAAAGGAAAGTTCCCCTACCCACAAGTTGATGATTTGAAAAGGATTAAGGAAAAAAAGAGTTGGTCTAGGGAACACCAGACAAGGGTAAGGGTAAGCTCAGGAATGCTAAGTGAAGATTAGACATGGTAAATATTGTGTTCTCTGGCTAGGCTTACCTCTATAAGGTAAAAGAGATTGGAAGTAATCTTCCCCAGGGAATCTGGAGAGCCCAGGAGAAAAGGCCTATAGTAAACGTGTTGTTGTTATTTATGAGTTCACAAAGAAATGGCCTAGTTTGACCATCCTTATCTGATAAGTACAATCAGGTCTCACCTTTGTTCACATGCTGCTTTAATCACCTTTTTCGTTTGTGCTATTTAAAAAAAATTTTTTTTTAATTTTATTTTTTATGCGTATGAATGTACTGTCTGCACGTAGGTTTGTGCACCCGTGTTGTGCAATGCTATGGAGGTCAGAAGAGGGTGTTGGATTCCCCTGGAACAGGAGTTCTCCTGGAATTGAAGTTACAGATGGTTCTCAGCCTCCATGTGGGTGCTGGGGATCGAACCCGGGTCCTCTGCAAGAGCGGTTGGCACTCTTAACCGCTAGGCCATCTCTCCAGCCCTTGTTTGTGCTTTTAAGTGTAAACATATTACAGAAGTTTGTTTACCCAGGTAATCTAGAAGAAAGCATCTGGTAGAAAAGGCTAAGAATAAATTAAAGAGAAAAGAAACTGGGAAAGAAAATTTTTTTTCAGGGAAAGGAAACAGTCATTAAAACCCTTAACAATGACAACAAAAAAGATAATAGGCAGTAAACAGTAATGAAAATGATATTTGAAAGGCATTTAAAAAAAAGTGAACCTAGAAAATGGCCTTTAAAATATGAACTTTAAAAATAATCCAAAACATAAGTGATCTACAAAATAAAAAACTTTAATAGACAGTTTAAAGATAAAATTGAAAGATTCTAGAAAGTGTAGAAATAGGAAAAGATAGAAAAATAGAATGGAGAAGATAAGAAATGTAAAGGAGCAGCCTGAAGGCTGCTGTAAATATAAATATAAATATATAAATATATAATATAAATATAAATATACCTGTAAATAATTGAAGTTTCAGAAATAAGATGGAGAAGAAGATGGAGGACCAGGGAATTATCAAAGAAATAATTTCAGCATTCCAACCCTGAAGTACATTAAGCTTACACATTTAAAAAGTCCATAAAGTTCCCAGTCCAGTGGATGGTTTAAAATTAAACCAAAGCATATCATCACTGTTTGATTAAAGGAAAAAAAAAAAATCTGTCTTTGGTTTTCAAATGAAGAGTCAAAATACTTGAATGAATACAGTGTAATACCATCTGGCAAGAAATAAACTACTTTTTAAAAAATTTTTTAAAATTTATTTTCGTATGTGTATGAATGTACTGTCTGTCTGCAGGTTTGTGCACCCGTGTCATGCAATGCCACGGAGGTCAGAAGAGTGTGTCAGATTCCCCTGGAACTGGAGTTAAAGATAGTTCTCAGCCGCCATGTGGGTGGTGGGGATTGAAACTGGGTCCTCTGCAAGAGCAGTCGGCGCTCTTAACCTGAGGCCATCTCTCCAGCCCCACAGACTACTTCTATATAGAGCAGCACTAAGGAATGTTTACGCCTCAGAGGAAGAGACCTCCATATAATATATGATTGTCATTTATTTTAAAAAATTCATGGTAATACAGATGCCAGTGTGAATAGGGGTTGACTAGAAAAGAGCATGAAGAATTTTCTGAAGTGAAGGAGATTTTTCTCCATCTTGATTAACAGTTGGTTGCATGAATACATGCATCTCAGAATGTATTCACTTTACCTAAATGATCTGTGTATTTCACTGTATGTAAATATAGTGGTAATTTTAAAAATAACTTCAAAAGAAGTTTTTGGTTTTCTCAACAGTGATACCATTAGTCAGAAAACAATTTATCTCATTATTAATTCTGACAGGAAGTCTACAAGTCTTTTTCAACTAAACTGCAACTTAATGTGAACATAGACTTTATGATAATTCAGGGTTTCAAAAATTGTGCTACCTATACTCCTTTCTCAGGAAGCTACAAGTTACATGCCACCTAAATGAAGAAGTAAACCAGGAAAGAATACTGGGATCTAGGACAAAAAGATCTGACTCCAGAGAGTAAGGAGGAAAATGTCCAGTTGAAGAAGGATCACAAGATGATAATTGTCCAGTAGGCCTAGAGAGCAGCCATTTCAGATGGAACAGGTTGGAAGACTTGCAGAGATTTCAAGAAGTTCAAAGTTATGTGTAAACATCCTGAAAGACGATCTGTACAAACTAGGAGAGAGTTTAAGTTGGATTAGAGATGGAAACTAAGCAAATAAATCACTTAGGGGTTCAGCGGGTAAAGGTGATTGCTGCCAAGCCTGACCCACCTGTGTTTGATATTTGAAAGTCAGGCAGAGGAACCAGCACTCACAAGTTGTGCTCTGACCACCATATGCACACAGTGGTATGAGTGCTGCACACTTATATTAAAATGGTTGAATAGATAGATAACATCATTTCAGGGAAAACAGTGGTTCAGGAAAACTGAAATCACTTATGGGGCTGGAGGGATGGCTCAGTGGCTAAATTCTCTTGCTGGAGATTGGGGTTCAATTCCCAGCACCCAGATCCAACTAACACCTGTCCACAACTGCAGTTCCAGGGGAACTCAGTGCCCTCTTCTGACCTCCCCACCATGGGCATTGCATGACATGGATGCACTTACATACATTAAGGCAATGTACTCATACACATAAAATAAAAATGAAAAAAAGTGCAGTCACTCACAGTTGTAACAAAGTAAACATTGAAAATTTATTAAAATTGTGATTTGAACATGAGAAGATGAGGGATGTGCAGAGTGTTTTGAGGTGGGTGGAAGAGATGCAAAACAGTAATGTCTAGTAGAAAGCAAAAAATGCATAAACTTAAGAAGTAGCAGCTTCTTCCTTACTTAGGATCGGAAGAGATGGCTCAGCAGTTAGCAGTACTTGCTTCTCTTCCAGAGGACCTGATTCTGGTTCCCAGCACTCACACTGGGTGGCACCCAATTGCCTGTAACTCCAACTCCAGGGGATCCAACACCTTCTCTGGCTCTGTGGGCAGTACGCTCATGAGGCATCAACTTACTGAGAGACATACATAAATTTAATTAAAAAGTTACTTAGATTTGTTTTTATAAAAACAAAAAGCAACTGAGGAGGGAAAGTAGTTGTATTTGGAGAGTAGAGAATGTGCACAGGGATACACTTTGACCTGTTCACAGTAAAGTAGCTAATGTATGTTTAGCTTTGATTCAGGTATCAAAATATTAAGACACAAATAAAATCATAGGAGAGCTTAAAAAATAATTTAGAAGCTATAATTTAGAAGTTTTAGTTAACTTGACTTTGTAGGTGTTTTTTCTTTTTTCTCTTTAATTTTCAAAATTTCTACTGTGAACTTGGATGGCATTTGTAATTGGGAGGAGAAAATATCAGTACAAAAGTTAATTATTGTTCCTGTAGCAAGGCTTAGGTGAATATGTTAATATATCTAGAAAGTTTTCATTGATGTTCAGAAGGGAACATCTTTTTAGAGTGAAAAAAAATCAATTTTGATAGCAAGGTCAGTTTTACTAGTGAGGAGAAAGAAATATATGAGATTCTTACAGAAATGATGTGATTTTACTAAAAATTGTATAGAATTATAGATTCTACTTGGTCTTCATTTCAAACTCCCTTTATGTAATTTTTTCAAACTTTAAGTATAGTAGAATAATATTGAATTATTTATTACAGTATTATGTATATTTGCCATATAAATACTTGAAAGCCTCAAAAGTGTTTTTATGTTTTTAAATTGCTGTATCTGCTACCTTTATATTAAGCTTTCTCTTTTTCTTTTAACAGAAAAACAGGAAAAGGAAATTGACATCTATGCTAATCTCTCTGATGAAAAGGCTTTCGTGTTTTCAGTCGCCTTGGCAGAAATAAATAGAAAGATTATCAATCAAAGACTTATTCTCTGATACTTGTCTGCAAAATCTGTTGAAACTCTCTTCAGGATTACATCAGCAAATTCTCAAACAGTTACGGACTCTCAGGAGCATTCTGACTGTATGGATAAGGGCCATTAATTGTTTTTTCTGTTATGTAGTCAGGTGCCACACTTTGGGAGCAAAGCTGTGGGTTTAGACTTTACTGGGGCTTCCTTGTTTACCAAGGAGTGTTAATCAGTGTTTTTGTGTTGGGATATAACTAAGTGTATTTACCATAAAAACAAACAGACCCACCATCCACCCCAGACCCCTACCCCCAAACTGGATAGGTGTTAAGATTAAAGGAATAGGAGTGAGTGGAAATATGAAAACTAGGGAAATAAAATGTTTCATAGTTTTCAGGTTCCCACCAGAGATGCAATATTTTAAGTACTGTCAGAAGAGTGAGTTAAATATATATATAGATATTTCAGATTTTCAGCACTAACATTGCATATATGCAATTCATTGACTTAAGAAATTAGTAATTGATATTTTATTGAATGGAGAATTACGAATATAGACTATAAATTCTGTCTTCAATTGATTTTTTTTTTTTTTTGGCCACTGTTTTCATGATTTAAAGTAGGAGTTATATTTTCAGAGATTTTCTACACAGTTTGTAAATTTGGGTGCTATATGAAGAAAAACATTTAAGGATATATCATACTTCAGATACAAACCTTGTTTTCTTGAATGTTTATTTATTGCTTTTAAACTTCTGTTATCAAGATGGTGCCTGTTAACCTAAACACAAGATATATTTATTACATGCAACAAATTTCTTAGCCACTTGTAAGCAGTGATGTTTTATCTAAATGGATGTTCATTTTTACATTCTGGTAATTATTTAAACTGTTACTTAACCTCAGCCTGGAAAAAAAATAAACCTTAACATTGAATGTGAGTAGATTAAATAGTGTGGTATAGCTTCTTGTCCTAGTGAAGTTTGTAAAATATTTCATTTCTAACTTTTCTAGTGCTAAATCATTATTCCTTATTTATAACTTCATAGAACCAAGTGCTTTTGCAGTTTGCATACCAGTTTAATAAGTAGCTTCCTATGTATGTGAATAACCTTCTTTCTGCCTATTTAAGATAATCTTCCCTTTTTTTTTTTTTAAGTATATATGTTTATTTTTGAGTCATGAAATTTCACAAGGGTAGTAGGTGTGTCCATCACCTGTGACATCATTTCTTGGTATTGTGAATATTTGCATTTCTCTCTAGTAGCTATTTTGAAATGTACTTTCAGTCTCAACAACTGTGATGTCAATTTCATCCTTTATCTCATCTTAATGTTTCCTCTCACTTCCCAAAAGAAAAACAGTCTACATTTTTTTTCTCCTTTAAATTGGTAGCTAGCAGAGGAAGCTGATAGGATTTAGAATTTTTCTAAGACTCCTTTCTCCTCACCTTCCTGCCTCACCTTCCTCCCTCCCTCCTTCCTCCCTCCTCTCTCCTTTGTTTCCTGACCCTTTCCTTGCTCCTCTCTCTCCCCTTCCCTTTCTTCCGCCCACGTTGCTCATTGGCCTTTTGCTGTGTAGGGTATCCTCAGCTAGCTAGCTAGCTGGAGCTCTTGTTTCTCTCTATCTCAGCATTAATTGCCATGACTACCTGTAGCTATTATTATAGTTATATGCATTTGAAATAATGTTTTCCTAAGAATCTAATGTGAATTTTATCTCTGAAACATACTATGCAAAAACCGTAACAGTTTTGAGCAAAGAAGCTTAAAAAAGTCATTGATAGCTAAGACGTGTGTGTGTGTGTGTGTGTGTGTGTGTGTGTGTGTGTGTGTGTGTAGAGAGAGAGAGAGAGAAAGAGAGAGAACGGACAAACTCGCTGGCTTGTAGAGCAAGCATCTCTTAAAAGAATCATTGATAAGCTGGGTGTGGTGGTGCACGCCTTTAATCCCAGCACTCAGGAGGCTGAGGCAGAGGCAGGTGGATCTCTGTAATTTCAAGGCCAGCCTGGTCTACAAAGTGAGTTCCAGGCCAGCTGGGGCTACAGGGAGACCCTGTCTCAACATTAATAAAAAAGAATCATTAATGTCAAAGTTTATCACCCTAAAACTGAAGACTGTCAGAGAAAAGTTATGCTAAAATTTCATTGAATATGATAAAAGAGAATAATGGGCTGAAAAAGTAATTGTAGAAAATAATTATTTTCCTATTAGAAAAGTATTTCAAATGCTTATTAAGTTACTGGGTTATCTCAACATTATTTTTCAACAGAAGAGCAAATTAGGTTTCCCCATTTGCAATATAACTCATTGAGTTTCTGTAAAAACTGTATTCTCTGGTCAATGTATTTCTCAGCTGTCTTGTTATAAGGCTAATACATTTAATTTGTCTAGGGGTCTTATCCCAGAAAACACTGTGTTGTCACAGGTGTTAAACTTGCCCTGTTAGCAGGTACCCTAGTAGAGGCAGTTCTGTAAGTACTGGATTTGGTTCTGCTCTATTATCTATGAATGATTATTCAAGATCTCTTGAGGTAGTGCAAAAATTAGATTAGGTCTGTTAGAGATATTTTCAAATGTGGACAAAATTAAAATAATTTTTGAGGCTGGCCAAACTAAAGATTTGTTTGCTTAACCCCCTACTTCTCTAACTCCATGGTATTCCAAAATATTTTGGGGAGTAACTTTAATGCTTGAGGTTTGCTTTGCTCTTTATTTGATAGTTTTAATGTGAATATTCTTTGTTTTCATTGGTGTGGTGGTTTGAATGAGTGTCCCCCATAGGCTCTAGGTATTCAGACATTTGTCTCCAGTTGGTGGTGCTGTTTCTGGAGGTCTTAGAAGGTGTGGCCATGCTGGGGGAAGTGTGTCACTGGGGGCGGGCTATGTGAGCTTAACAAGCCTCGTGCTCTACAGTTGCTCCTCTCTGCTTCCTGTGCTCTTTGCGATATGTGACTCTCTGTTTGCTGCTCTGGATCCGGCCACCACGCCTCCCGCCACAATGGACTAATTCCCTGGAACCGCCAATTGTAAGCTCAAATAAACTCTTCCTTTTATAAGTTCCTTGGTCTGGTGTTTTATCACAGCAACAGAAAACTGACTAATACAGTTATTGGTACCAGAGAGTGGGCTGTTGGCTGTGAAGAACCTGACCATGTGTATGTTTGGAGAAGTGTGGAAGACTTTGGAACTTTGGGCTGGAAAGGCTGTTGACTATTATAAGCAGAGCTTAAAGGGCCATTCTAGTGGAGGCCTGGAAGAAAGCATGGCTGCAAAAGATGTGGTCCCAGGGGAAAATAAAGACTTAGGCAGCAACCAGGATATTTTGATAAAGAGTCTGGCAGCAGTTTGCCCAAAGCCCAGATGCTTGCCTGATGCTAAGTTGAAAAGCAGTGGACTGATGTCTTTGGCGGAGGATATTTCAAGACAGCCTAATGTAGAAATGGTGGCATGGCTTTTAATGGTGAATATTATACAGATCTACAGTGAAAAAGAGCAGATGGAGCAGAAAGAAATGCAAAATGTACAGTTTGGCTCTGATAACTGCACTAGGAAGATTAAAGGTGGGGCCAAGGCATGTGAAGGAGAGGTTGGATCTGAAAACTGCACTAGGAAGATTAAAGGTGGGGCCAAGGCTTGTGAAGGAGAGTTTCCTTTTGATAAGGAGTTTAAAGTGATTAAGGAAGGGCTTCGAGATTTACAAGTAAACAAAAGAATCAGTACCTTCAGGGCAAGACCACACCCAGCTAATCCTCCAGCAAGTCCAGGGCAGAGAAAAGTAGCAAATGTGGTTGAAATGGGCCAGGGTCTGGCCCGAACTTGCAGCCAGATTCGGCAATTTCATTCACGTGGTGCTGGCTTTAGAGACATGAAGTTTGCAAGAGTGAAGGGGTCATCAGCTCTTCCTCCTCGGTTTCAGAGAGCCAAAGAGGCCAGGAAGAGTACAGTAGGGGTGTCCCTGAATAAAGAAGGCCGTGATAGGCCACTGCGTGAAGCTGTGAGTATGAAGCCTGGTTGGCAGCGGAGACCCCAAGAAGACTTTCGAGATGCCAGACCTGTGAGATATTTGCCAAGGAGAGCTGCATACGGGGAGTGGTACCAGCCTAAGAAAGAGATGTATGTTGCAAGCAAAGCTGGAAGAGCTGAGCTGTGTAAGCCCTTTGGAAGTCAAGTCCCAGAAGTCACATGTGGAGCTACAGGACTTGGCGTTTGCCCTGCTGGTTTTCGGTCTTGTTTTGGTCCAGTATTTCCTCACTATGCCTCTATTCCTCCCTTTTGGAATGGGAATGTGTATTCGGTTCCACTGTACATTGGGAGTATGTAATTTGCCTTTTGATTTTACAGGAGCTTACAGTTAAGAGATTGGCCTGAGTCTCAGAAGAGACTTTGGACTGTGGACTTTTGAATGACATTGAAACTGGTAAAGACTATGGGGACTTTTAAGGTTGGACTAAATGCGTTTTGCATTTTATATGGTCAGGAGCCTATGGGGGCCAGGGAATGGAATGTGGTGGTTTGAATGAGTGTCCCCCATAGGCTCTAGGTATTCAGACATTTGTCTCCAGTTGGTGGTGCTGTTTCTGGAGGTCTTAGAAGGTGTGGCCATGCTGGGGGAAGTGTGTCACTGGGGGCGGGCTTAGTGAGCTTAACAAGCCTCGTGCTCTACAGTTGCTCCTCTCTGCTTCCTGTGCTCTTTGCAATATGTGACCCTCTGTTTGCTGCTCTGGATCCGGCCACCACGCCTCCCACCACAATGGACTAATTCCCTGGAACCGCCAATTGTAAGCTCAAATAAACTCTTCCTTTTATAAGTTCCTTGGTCTGGTGTTTTATCACAGCAACAGAAAACTGACTAATACAATTGGGTTATGTTGAATATAAATTATCTAAAATTAAGAAGCCAGGCTTAGTGGCATGTACCTATAATTCCAGCAGCAGAGATGAAGACAGGAGGATTATGAGTTCAAGGCCAGCCAAGTGTATATAGGAAGACCCTGTCTCAGGAAACTAAACAAAATTTAATCTCAAAATAAGGGAAACACTGCAAATTATGTTTAATGGAAGAATCAGTGGAATCAAATTGCTTGAGGCAATTTCTGATCAGACGAGATTGAGGGAAGTCTCTCCTGTTTGTTTCTGCAGGTAGAATTCTTTTAAAGGCAGAGAGTCCCATGCTGTAGCCCAGTTGCCTGGAACTCTGACTCCTCCTGCTTTACTCAGCCTCACTGGTGCAGCTACTGCCATCATCCTGGGCTCCCTTTAGAGAGTGTTCAGTATGGTTGACTTTTGATTATGGAAGACAGTCTTAACATTCCCAGGATAAACCATTTTGTTTTGTTTATTAATTTTTATTTGCTAATAGATTTAAGGTAAGATTAATATTCATGAGGAAGTTTGAGCACCAGTATTTTTATGGTTTTGGTTACAAAATTAAGTAGTAGTTGGATATAAGTTAGGAGATAGCCCATTCTGTTTGTTTTTGGAAGAGACTGTATATTATTTAAATAGCAGAAGCCCAGGTTTGGTGGCACACACCTTTAATCCCAGCACTTGGAAGGCAGAGGCAGGGGCAGGGCCAGATCTATCTGAGTTCAAGAGCAACCTGGTCTACATAGTGAGTTCCAGGGTAGCCAAGGCTACATAGTGAGACTCTGTCTCAAAAAGAAAGCAAAATACTGATAAATCTTTTGAAAATAGATCAATAAGATTATGAGTTTTCCCATGTGGCTGAGGCGTATTTGCCTGGAACTTGATATGGAGACCAGGCTGTCCTCTATCTTACAGAGGTCTGCCTGCCTCTGTCTCCTGAGCACTAGGATTAAAGGTATACACCACCTCTGCCTGTCCCTTACTGGTGTATTTAAACGGTTTTGATTTAGATCTTCCATTTATTTTCTGTGTGGCTCCTTTCTCTTAGGTTCTCCTTCCCCTCTTGTGGCCATCTACTGAACTTTTTTTGTTCTTTTGGAGTTTTTTTTTTTTGTCTTTTTCGAGACAGGTCTCCTCTGTAGCCCCAGCGTGTCCTGGAACGGCACTGTTTAACCGTGCTGGCCCTTGAACTGCACAAAGCTCCCTGCTGTCTGCCTCCCAGAGTTGCTAGGATTAAAGGCATGCGCCACCATGCCCAGCTCTTTTGGAGTTTTTTAAAGAACTTATAAACATTTTAATTTATCTATTGTACTTTTTTGATCAAATCTTATATATCTTTTTTCTTTTTTTTATAAAGACCTTTTTCTAAATTTTATTTTTAATTTTATTTTTAATTTTTATTTTATTTATTTATGTGTATGAATGTACTGTTTGCATGTAGGTCTGTGCACCCGTGTCATGCAATGCCACGGAGGTCAGAAGAGGGTGTCAGATTCCCTTGGAACTGGAGTTCTCCTGGAATTGGAGTTACAGATGGTTCTCAGCCACCATGTGGGTGCTGGGGATCGAACCCGAGTCCTCTGTAAGAGCGGTCGGTGCTCTTACCACTAGGCCATCTCTCCAGCCCCATTTTCTTTAGTTTTGTGCTCTGGGAATTGCTCATCTTGAACTGGATTTATGTTTAGACGTGACTGACCTCAGATTCCAGATCCTCAGCTTCCTGAGTTCTGGGATTACAGGCATACACCACTCTAACCAGCTAAGGTGTTTGTGGTGTTATTGTTTATTTCTTTTGGAAATGGCAGGGTAGGAGGGGAGAGGAGAGGGGAGGCATGATTGATTCTAACTTCAGGTATATACTCACTTGATCCCTCTTTTTATGGTGCTTGGTACTAAAAGACAACTAGTAGTCTTTTATTTACATTTCTTATATGCTGAAATTATTCCTATGCCATACAGTTTTGTTTCTTCAGTTTTTTTTTTTCTGGGATACCCTTTTATTCTGTGTACCCTGTGTATATGTGTATGTGTGTAGGGTGCCTGCAGAACCTGGAAGGTGTCAGATCCCTTGGAGCTGGAGTTGTCGGTTTTGAGCTCCCTGGACAGATACTGGGAGCCCAAGCCCTGGTCCTCTGAAAGAGTTGCAACGTGGGCCAATTCTCCAGCCCTGCCTTCATTGCATACGCCGATGACTAAATATATATATATATATATTATATAATATATATATTATATATATATATGTTAATTATCTTTTGCTGTTTTCAGGAGGCTTTGCCTTTTGTTCTTAATTATGATGTGCCTGCCTGTGGATATTGTTAAATTTGTTTTGCTTTGAGTTTGCCGTGCATCTTAAATGTAAACTTTGTCTTTCACCAAATATGTAAAGTTTTCAGACAGTTTGGTAGATTTTTGTTTTTGTTTTTTGTTAGGTTTGCTTTTACTTTCTCTTCCTGAGAATCTATTTGGGTATTGTTTTACAGATACTTGTGGGACAACTTGTTTATTTTAAGCAATTGTTTAAATTGACATAAAAGTTTTTATAGTGTGTAACATAAAGGTATAACTTATAGCACTTTTGTTGTTTTTCGAGATAGGGTTTCCCTACAAGAGCAGCCAGTGCTCTTAACCTCTGAGCCATCTCTCCATCCCCTGGCCCCATGTTTTCAGTGGACTTTTAATTTTTAAACCAATTTCATAGGTTCGAATATAAAAGAATTGGCTTTCATGTGTCAGTTTTATCTATATGTTTTCACTTTATTCACACCTTGTGCTTGCTTGTTTCCCTCCCACTGGTTTCTCCCATGTCTTTTAACATCTGGCAGATTCCCTTCTATATCATAAATACTCTTTGCTGTTTCATGTTTTTAATGTATACAGCAATGACTTAAATTCAGTCACCAGTTGTATTTGGCCCTAGTGTGAGCCGGCATGTCTTTTAAAGCCAGCCATAGATGTTTATACAACGATGAAAGTTCTGAATAGCATCTTCCAATAAAAGTCTGTTTAGTTCTACATTGAAAAATCTGTTTAGGGGCTGGAGAGGTGGCTCAGTGGTTAAGAGTACTTGCTGCCCTTGCAGAAGATCCAAGTTCAGTTCCTAGCACTCACATGCATGGTGGCTCACAACTGTAACTCTAGTTCTGGGGGATCCAGGACCCTCTTTTGGCCTCTGTGGGTGCTAGGCATGCACATGGTGTGCATACATACATGGAGGCAAACACTCATAATTCTGTTTTTTAAAAAATCAAGCTTAGTATGGGAGTTATGACTTGCCTTTAGTCCCAGTACTCAGGAGGCAGGGTTCAAGGGTAGCCACATAGTGAGTTCCAGGTTGCGTAGTTGATACCCTGTCTCAAAAACAAAAAATCATTTTAGTCCAGCTGTGTTCATCAGTGGCCTTAGCTAGGTCTTGATAACTTGTTACTTGTACTTGTTTCAGTTTGTGCTTTTGTTTTGGAAGTAGTTTGTTGTTGTTGTTGTTGTTGTTGTTGTTGTTGTTGTTTTTGGGCAGGGTTTCTCTAGTCTTAACCCACCTGGAAGTCACTATGTAGACCCAGCTGGCCTGGATTAAAAGTGTGTGCCACCATGCCCTGCATTGGAAGTAGATTTTTAACCTCATGAACCTGCCTTTGCTAGCTTCAGACTTTAGGTAGCTTCCTTACCTCTTAGCCTTCCTAGAATTGAAGAGAGTTAATATTCTGCTCTGGATTTGGTTTAAGGGAATGTTTGGCCTTGAGACTACTGAAATTTTGTGTGCCAATATTAAGATTTCTTGCTTTTCATTGTGCCTTCACTGGAACAGTGCTTTTTAGAGTCCTTCAAGAAGTTATTTTGCATGTATAACTTACTTAAATGGTGTTCACAGCAGGCCTAATTTTCAGTCAGTCTGACTCAGTTTCCAGTTCTCATCTCAGTTTTAATTATTTCTAGCGTTTGATTTGAGAAGTGTATGATTCTTTTACTTGGAACACCCAGAGGTCATTGTGAGTTATTAATCTGCCTAATTAAAGTATTGTCTTGAAATGAGAGGCCCAAAGAGGAGACTGGAAAGAATTAGTGGAGCAGTGAGGAAACACAACATGTTGTTTGCCAGCTCGTGTGGGTGTGATGTGTGGTGATCAGACACCCTAACAGTCCAATACAGTGAGAGTTTGAAGTGTTGCTAGAGTGACAAAAAGATGTCTATTCATCCTTATTGCAACAGAGCTACAAATTCTGTTGTGTGTATTTGTGTAGTGTATGTATGTGCACACAGGTGCACTTGGTATGTGAGTGCACTTGCCTGTGCGTGTGCATGTGTGGAGGCCACAGGTAGACATTGGTGTCTTCATGTGTTACTGTCTACATGATTTTTCTGAGACAAAGTCCCTCATTGCACCTGGAGCTTGCTGTTTCTTAAGACTGGCTGGCCAGTGTGACCCCTAGATCTGCCTGTCTTTGTGACCCAGTGCTGGGGTTACAGATGTGAGCTACCACACCCAGCTTGTTCTTTTAGAAATTGAAAATTTGAGGTTAGGAAGATGACTTAGTTGGTAAAGTTGTCTGCTGCACAAGCATGAGGATCTGAGTTTGGATCCCCAGCACCTTCAGAATAAATACCCACCCCCAAAAGCCTGGGGAGATGGCTCAGCAGGGGAGAGTGCTAGAATACTCCTTGCTGTACAGGCACGAAGCTTGGAGTTTGAATTCCTAACACACACACAGAAAGTTGGGCATGGCTGCAAGTGCTGGTGTGCGGATAGCTTTAGTGTCAACCTGACACACCTGGGTTGAGGGCGCCTCAGTTGGGGAATTGGCTCCATTGAACTAGCCTGTGGCCATGTCTAAGTAGTATTTTCTTGATTTTTGAGTGATGTGGGAGGGCCCAGCCCATTGTGAGCTGTGGCACCCTGGGCAGATTGTTGTGTATTGTATAAGAAAGCAGGTTGGCATGGGCTAAGGGAGCAAGCCAGTAAAAAGCATTCCTCCATGGCCTGTGCTTCATGCAGCTCCTACCTCCAGGTTCCGACCATGAGTTCCTATGTCGGGCTCCCTCAGTGATGAACTGTGACCCAGGAGATGTGAGCCAAATACAGTCTTTCCCTTCCTAAGTTGGTTTTTAGTGTTTTGCTTTGTTTTGTTTTGTTTTTTATTTTTGTATGTGTATGCATGTACTGTCTGCATGAAGGTTTGTGCAACCATGTCGTACAATGCCTCGGATGTCAGAAGAGGGTCTTGGATTCCCCTGGAACTGAGTTCTCCTGGAATTGGAGTTACAGGTGGTTCTCAGCTGCCATGTGGGTACTGAGGATCGAACCCAGGTCCTCTGCAAAAGCATTTGGTGCTCTCAACCGCTAGGCTAGCTCTCCAGCCTGGTTTTTAGTGTTTTATTGCAGTGATAGAGAAGCAAACTAAAATAACTTGTAATCCGAGCATTACAGAGGGTAGAGAGAGGAGGATTGTTCCAGCTGCCAGCCTAGCTCCAGGTTCCATGATAGACCCTATCTCAAGGTCATAAGGTGGGGAGTGATGGAACAGGAACCCTTCCCTCATGGGCCTGGCCTCTATACACGCCCCTGCACACGTACAAATAAATAGTAAAAATAAAGGTGGGGAGTGATGGAACAGGAACCCCTCCCTCATGGGCCTGGCCTCTATACACACCCCTGCACACATACAAATAAATAGTAAAAATAAAGCTGTAGTGACTCAAACATTTATTCCTTGCCCTCCAGAGTCTGAGGAGGGTTATCACAAGTTCTAGGCAAGTATGGGCTACATAGTGAGTTCAAATCCAGCCCATGCTATAGGCTTATGTGAGGCCCTATCTGAAGAAATATTTTTACAAAAATTGTACAAGTGCAATAAAACAAAGCACAGTATACCAATATGTGCTTGTAGTTGATGAGCTTTAGGTTTGTTTCTGGGCTCTGTATTCCATCAATGAGTGTGTTAAGTGTTAGTGGCACAAAGATTACAATAGCTTTGTAGTATAGTTTGAAATCAAGAAATGTGGTACCTCTTATTTTGCTTTTTTTTTTAATTTTATTTATTCTTTATGTGTATGAATGTACTGTCTGCATGTAGGTTTGTGCACCCGTGTCGTGCAATACTGCAGAGGTCAGAAGAGGGCCTCGGATTCCCCTGGAACTGGAGTTAAAGACAGTTCTCAGCCGCCGTGTGGGTGCTGGGGATCAAACCCGGGTCCTCTGCAAGAGCAGTCGGCACTCCCAACTGCTAGGGCATCTCTCCAGCCCCTATTTTGCTTTTAATTTTTCAAAATTGTTTTGCTTTTGGGGATCTTCTTCCATATGACTTAGGATTATGTTTTAATTTCTATGAAAAATGTTATTGGAATTTTTATAGGAATTATGCTTATTGCTTTAGGTAGTCGAGATATATCAGTATGCTTCAAATCCATTAATATTCTTCAAGTGTATGATCATGAAATATCTTTCCCAAATCCATTAATATTCTTCAAGTGTATGATCATGAAATATCTTTCCATTTGTGACTTTTTCAGTTTATTTCATGAATTTTTTAGGATACAGATCTTTCACTTTCTTTATTAAATTCCTACATATTTTATTATTTTTATACTATTTAAATGTATTTTTTCTTCTCTTTCATATAGATTGTTCCTGATAAAAAGAAATGCATCTGAGTCGAGTCCTGGTATAGTGGTGCACACCTTTAATCCCAGCACTCTTGGGAGGCAGAGGCAGGTGGATTTCTGAGATCCAAGCCAGCCTGGACAATGTGTAGTGAGTTCCAGGCCAGCTGGGGCTACAGGGAGAGACCCTGTCTTAAAAAAAAAAAAGTAAAAAAAGGCAACTGAGTCAGGTGTGGTAGCCCATACCTGCAGCTGCAGTACTTAAGAGGTAGAGGCACAAGAATCAGGACTGTGAGGGCAGCCTGGACTACATGAGACCCTGTGCCTAAAACAAACAAAAACCCCAAACAGTTAACAGTTGATTTTTTAAAAATTTTATTGAAGTCATTTGTTAATTCTGCTTTTTTTTTTTTTTTTAAGATTCTTTGTTTACATAGAAAATCATGCCATCTACAAATGGGTAATTTTACATTCTGATTTCAGTGCCTTTTATTTTTCTTATTCACATTGCACTTAGTACAGTTTTTAGTTCTTTATTGAGTGGAAGTTGTGGGAGTGGCCATTTTCCCTTGTAAAGATCTTAGAATGGGGCAGGAGAGACAGCTCAGTGGTTAAGAATACTTGTTGATCTTGTAGAGGACCCAGGTTTGGTTCCCAGCACCTGCATCAGGCGGCTCACAACTGCCTGTAACTCCAGCACCAGGGGATCCCATGTCTTCTTCTGGCCTCCAGGGATACCTGCACTCCCTGTGGCAAATGCCATGAAGAGAAACATACATACACATAATTAAAAATAAATCTATCTTTAAAAAACGATCATAAAATGGTTGTCAGTTTTTCCTATTAATATGCTAATACATATAAACTTTTTCATAATTGGTGTTTATTGTTAAGGAAACTGCCTCCTTTTATTTTTGCTCATGAAAGAATGTTTTCTTGTGTTTCAGATTTTGGTATGGTGATGCTGCTTTCAAAATGACTTTTGAAACTACTGGTTTTGACAGAATTTAAATATTTTATTTTTTATGTGCACCCATGTCATTCAGTGCTTGCAGAGATCAGAAGAGGGCATCAGATCCTCTGAAACAGTTGTTAGCTGTTGTTTTGGGTGCTGGTAATTGAACCAGGCTCTTCTGCAAGAGCAGCAAGTGCTCCTAACCACTGAGCCATCTCTCCAGCCTTTGACAGAATTTAAGAAAGATTGTATTATTTGAATGTTTGGTAGAATTCAGCTATAAAGCCATTTCATTTTCCTAGGTTTTTCTTCGTTAGGGTTTTGTTTATTTAGTCTCTTTAGTTGATTAGTCTTGGTGTAACTTCTATGTTTGTAAAAATTACTCATGCTGTCAGACCATGAAAGGAAACAGCCAGAATTGACCAGAGTCCAAAACGACAGCTCCAGAGAAAGTAGACTGTTTTGCTTCTCGTCCACCTGTGCCCCTTTTCTAATCTGTGCCTAGGGAACAATCTGCAGAAGAGGGGGTGTGGTAGAATGTAAGGGCTGTGATTGGGGTGAATGACGAAACTACAGCAATATAGTCTGGACACTCATCTGATCAACTTGATTGAACACACAAGCCCCCCCAGCTGGATGGTGGGACCCATGGGCTGTGTGGGTTTGAGCACAACTGCTTGCAAATTGTTTTTTTTTTTTTCTGAATGTGTATGAATGTACTGTCTGCATGCAGGTTTGTGCACCCGTGTCGTGCAATGCCACAGAGGTCAGAAGAGGGTCTCGGATTCCCCTGGAACTGGAGTTCTCCTGGAATAGGAGTTTCAGACGGTTCTCGGCCACCATGTGCTGGGGGTCGAACCCGGGTCCTCTGTAAGAGTGGTTGGCACTCTTAACCACTAGGCCATCTCTCCAGCCCCTGCAAATTGGTTTTATATGAAGGATGCTTGTACTCATAAATTATTACTTATTGTTAAAAAATGAAAAAAAAAAGTAATAGAAAAAAGGAAAAAAAATTACTCATGCTCTTCCTGTAAGTGGCCTAAGGTGACCTGTGAAAATGATTTGCTGGGGCTGGAGAGATGGCCTAGTGGTTAAGAGCGCCGACTGCTCTTACAGAGGACCCAGGTTCGATCCCCGGCGCCCACATGGCAGCTGAGAACCGTGTTAACTCCAACTTCAGGGGAATCCGACATCCTCTTCTGACTTCCGCGGCATTGCATGACACAGGTGCACAAACCTACATGCAGACAGTACATTCATACACATACAAAAATAAAAGAAAAAAAATGATTGCTACTCTCTTGATTCAGAAAACCCTACAAAATCATGCAAATCCAGGGGTTCCAATCTTCTCATTCATTTTAAGAACACCTGTGAAACTACTCAGGCCATCAAGGGTAATGCCCTAGTATCTCAAGAGCAAGTACCTCTGTAGAATGTTAACAGACAGTAGTAGTTATAAAGCTTTACAGAAACACAACCAAAGAAGAATAAACCTAGTTTAAGAACCAAATACTTGTCTACAGATTTGCAAACTTACAAATTTCCACTGCTTACTCTTAGAAGGTAAATATAGTTCAAGGCATATGTGTGTATAAAAGCTAGCATCTGGGGGCTGGAGAGATGGCCTAGTGGCTAAGAGTGCTGACTGCTCTTGCAGAGGACACAGATTCCATCCCCAGTACCCACATGGCGGATGAGAATCATCTTTAACTCCAGTTCCAGGGGAATCTGACACCCTCTTCTGACCTCCACGGCATTGCATGACATGGGTGCACAAACTTCCATGCAGACAGTACATTCATACACAAAAAATAAATTTTAAAAAAAGCATCTTTATACCAAACTATTTGCAAGCTCTTTTCTTTGCAATTTGTGTTGTTAGAACCTCAGTGATCACTCATATCACTGAAGAATTAAAATGATAAGGGCCCAAAGTTGAAATTATATTTTGGGCTTTCTTGGCCTTAATTCAAAAAATATCTGATCAACTACCTATCTCCTGTGTGTGACTTCAGATACAGAGATCTAGACTTTCTTTAACCTCTCTGCAGAGGCAGGTGGATCTCTATGAGTTCAAGGCCAGCCTGGTATACACAGTGAGTTCCAGGCCATCTGGGACAGGGGGACCCAGTTTCAAAAAGACCACAAAAAAATCCTTTAGAGGGTGTGGTGGTTTGAATGAGTGTCCCCCATAGGCTTTTAAGTATTCAGACATTTGTCTCCAGTTGGTGGCACTGTTCTTGGAGGTCTTAGAAGGTGTGGCCATGCTAGAGGAAGTATGTCACTGGGGGAAGGCTTAGTGAGTTTAACAAGCCTCGTGGTCTCCAGTTGCTCTCTCTCTCTGCTTCCTGTGCTCATTGCAAGATGTGACCCTCATCTTGTTGCTCCAGCTCCAGCTGCCATGCCTCCCGCCACAATGGACTCCCGCCACAATGGACTCTTAATTCCCTAGAACCGTCAATCGTAAGCTCAAATAAACTCTTTCTTTTATAAGTTCCTTTGGTCATGGTGTTTTATCACAGCAACAGAAAAGTGACTAATACAGTAATTTGGTACCAGAGAGTGGGCTGCTGGCTGTGAAGAACCTGACCATGTGGATGTTTGGAGAAATGTGGAAGACTTTGGAACTTTGGGCTAGAAAAGCTGTTGACTACTGTAAGCAGAGCTTAACAGGCCATTCTAGTAGAAGCCTGGAAGAAAGCATTGCTGCAAAAAATGTAGTTCCAGAGGAAAATAAAGACTTAGGCAGCAACTGGGATATTTTGATAAAGAATCTGACTAGAGTTTGCCCACAGCCCAAGTGCTTGCCTGATGCTAAGTTGAAAAGCAATGGACTAATATCTTTGACGGAGGATATTTCAAGACAGCCTAATGTAGAAATGGTGGCGTGGCTATTAATGGTGAATATTGTACAGATCTACAGTGAAGAAGAGCAGATGGGGCAGAAATAAATGCAGAATGTACAGTTTGGATCTGAAAACCCCACTAGGAAGATTAACTGTGGTGCCAAGGCATGTGAAGGAGAGGTTCCTTTTGATAAGGAAGTTAAAGTGATTAAGGAGATGCCTACCTTTTACAAGTAAACAGTGGAAATAGTGAGATTAAAGTGATTAAGGAAGGGCCTCAAGATTTACAAGTAAACAGAAATAGTACCTTCGGGGCAAGACCACACCCAGCTAATCCTCAAACTTTTGAAAGGAAAGTACTGAAAGGGTTTTCTGCTCCAAGTTCAGGGCAGAGAAAAGTTGCAAATGTGGTTGAAATAGGACAGGGCCCATCCCAAACTTGCAGCCAAACTCGGCAGTTTCATTCACATGGTGCTGGCTTTAGAGGCATGAAGTTTGCAAGAGTGAAGGGGTCTTCAGTTCTTCCTCCATGGTTTCAGAGAGCGGCCAAGGTCAGGCAGAGTGCAGCAGGGGTGTCCCTGCATAAAGAAGGCCCTGTGTATTAGGGTTCTCTAAAGAAACAGAAGTAACAGGACGAATATGTAGCTATATACAATTTATTGATTTGTTCACGTGACAGAGTTCAAGGAGTCCAACAGTAGATGCGCCACACTGCAGAGGCTGAGAATCCAGGGACATCCACAAGACTGGATGTCTCAGTAGTCCCAATCTGGTACTGAAGGTCCGATGGATTCCAGGAGATCTGCCGGTCTCAGTACACGCTGGCATCCATAGGGTTGATCACAGCAGCAAGACAAACTCACCAGTGAGAGAGGCAAGCTGCAGGAAAAAAAGGGACCAGCTCCCTTTGCCATGGCCTTTAATACTGCCTGCCGGCAGAAGGTAACGCCCACATTTGGGGTGGGCCATCCAGGTTGAGGTGGTCCAATCTGAAGATCCTTTTCTCTTATTTGTTCCTTAGTCCAGTCAAGTTGACACCTAGGATTAACCATCATAAGTCCACCCCTTGTCAACTTGACACCCAATAAATAGCCTCTCCTTATGTTATGCTTAAATGTCAATTGCAAACAATGGCAAGGTCATAATTCCACCTAACGTGTTATAAGTATCTCATGTGCAATAGCAAAGCATTATATCTTAGAGTAGGTGGTAATGTCCTTGAGGAACACTTAGTCCTAAATATGACAACACTTAACACTTATCTCAGTTGCACATTCAAAAGGGAACACCACAAGTATCTGCTTAATATATGTATATATATGAACAAGCACATTCTTAACCAAATAGGACAAAAGTTAATATCTATTATAATCCACGTTTCTGCAACTGGTCCCGTGGCCTCAGCTGATATTTATGACTACCTTCTTCTACTACCCATTCTGTTTTTCCTCCACCATCAGCAAGCACCTCTGCAGGTCTTGGCTCTTTCCCTGGAGGAGTGACCCATACCTTCATCCCTGAAGGGTCTGGGCCATTTATTGTCCTGTCTGGTTTGGGTTGTTGGAGTTTCCCATTGACCTTAATCATAGGACATGGTAGCACCAGAAGGCGCCCTACAGCATCTCCTGCCTTCCAGACATAATCTTCCTTGCCCCCATTGTGGAGAAAAAGTCCAATTTCCCCATGGTAGTCTGGATCAATCACTCCTCCTACTACTGTTATTCCTTCCTTAGCCTGTTGGCTTAAAGGCAGTAGAAGCCCGAAGTGGCCAGGGGGAAGTCTTAGCTTCCAGTTCAATAGAACGTTTGCTGTATCTCCTGGCAAAAGCACTCCCCCCATTGGAGCCAAAACGTCTAGACCAGCAGAACGCAAGGTCGTGGGTACAGGAAGCAAAAATTTTCCTACTGGGTCACTAGGGGTGATAGTGAGTGGAATCATTCCCACTTCCACCCCTTGGTTCCTGGACCCATGAATTCTGGCTATAGGAGAAACAGTACCATATAGTGGACGCTGATTCAAAGCATATACTGCTTGCTGGAGAACCTTGCCCCAGCCCTCCAGGGTATTGCTACCTAATTGGCGCTGTAACTGTGTCTTCAAGAGGCCATTCCATCGTTCTATCAAGCCAGCTGCTTCTGGGTGGTGGGGAACATGGTAAGACCAGTGGATACCATGACCATGGGCCCACAGTCGCACTTCTTTGGCTGTGAAGTGAGTTCCTTGATCAGAAGCAATGCTGTGAGGAATACCATGACGGTGGATAAGGCATTCCGTAAGTCCCTGGATGGTAGTTTTGGCAGAAGCATTACGTGCAGGAAAGGCAAATCCATAACCAGAATAAGTATCTATTCCTGTAAGAACAAAACGCTGTCCCCTCCATGATGGAAGTGGTCCAATGTAGTCAACCTGCCACCAGGTTGCTGGCTGGTCACCCCGGGGAATAGCACCATATCGGGGGCTCAATGTTGGTCTCTGCTGTTGGCAAATCTGGCACTCGGCAGCAGCTGTAGCCAGATCAGCCTTAGTGAGTGGGAGTCCATGCTGTTGAGCCCATGCATAACCTCCATCTCTGCCACCATGACCACTTTGTTCATGGGCCCATTGAGCAACAACAGGGATAGCTGGAGAAAGAGGCTGACAATCCACAGAACGAGTCATCCGATCTACTTGATTATTAAACTCATCCTCTGCTGAGATCACCTTTTGATGAGCATTTACATGAGACACAAGTATCTTCACATCCTTTGACCATTCAGAGAGCTCTATCCACATACTTCTTCCCCAAATGTCTTTCTCACCAATTTTCCAGTCATGCTCCTTCCAAGTCCCTGACCATCCAGCCAAACCATTGGCTACAGCCCATGAATCAGTATATAATCGAACCTCTGGCCATTTCTCCTTCCAGGCAAAATGCACAACCATGTGCACTGCCCGAAGTTCTGCCCACTGTGAAGACTTTCCTTCACCAGTGTCCTTTAGGGTTGTTTCAGAAATTGGCTGTAATGCTGCAGCTGTCCACCTCTGGGTGGTGCCTGCATAGCGTGCAGAACCATCAGTAAACCAGGCCCTAGTCTTCTCTTCCTCAGTCAACTGATCATAGGGCAAACCCCATGAAGCCATAGGTGCATGCTTAAGCCCAGGAGACATTGTAACAGGAGTGGGAACCATAGGCATTTGGGCAACTTCTTCATGTAGCTTGCTTGTGCCCTCAGGGCCTGCCCGGGCCCTGTCCCGTATGTACCACTTCCATTTGACAATGGACTGTTGCTGTGCACGTCCTACTTTATGGTCTGGTGGGTCAGATAACACCCAGCTCATGATGGGCAGCTCAGGTCGCATGGTGACTTGGTGGCCCATTGTCAAACGTTCAGTTTCCACTAAGGCCCAATAGCAGGCTAAGAGCTGTCTCTCAAAAGGAGAATAGTTGTTTGCAGATGAAGGTAGAGCCTTGCTCCAAAATCCCAAGGGCCTCCGCTGTGATTCCCCTATGGGAGCCTGCCACAGACTCCAGACAGCATCTCTATCTGCCACTGATACCTCAAGCACCATTGGGTCTGCTGGATCATATGGCCCTAGGGGCAGAGCAGCCTGCACTGCAGCCTGGACCTGTTGAAGAGCCTTTTCCTGTTCCAAGCCCCACTCAAAGTTTGCTGCCTTACGAGTCACCTGATATATGGGTCGTAGTAACACACCCAGATGAGGAATGTGCTGCCTCCAGAATCCAAAAAGACCCACCAGACGTTGTGCTTCTTTCTTGGTGGAGGGAGGGGCCAGGTGCAACAACTTATTCTTTACCTTAGAAGGAATGTCTCTGCATGCTCCACACCACTGAACTCCTAGAAACTTCACCGAGGTAGATGGCCCTTGAATTTTAGTTGGATTTATTTCCCATCCTCTCATGCGCATATGCTTTACCAACAAGTCTAGGCTAGCTGCTACCTCCTGTTCACTGGGTCCAATCAACATAACATCATCAATATAGTGGACCAGTGTGATATTTTGTGGAAGAGTCAGGCGATCAAGATCCCTTCTAACTAAGTTATGGCACAACGCTGGAGAGTTAACATACCCCTGAGGTAAGACAGTAAAGGTATACTGTTGGCCTTGCCAGCTGAAAGCAAATTGCTTCTGGTGGTCCTTATGAACCGGTATTGAGAAAAAAGCATTGGCCAGATCAATAGCTGCATACCAGGTACCAGGAGACATATTAATCTGCTCGAGTAAGGACACCACATCTGGTACAGCGGCTGCAATTGGTGTCACTACTTGGTTGAGTTTTCGATAGTCAACTGTCATTCTCCATGATCCATCTGTCTTTTGCACAGGCCAAATTGGAGAGTTAAATGGAGATGTGGTAGGAATCACCACCCCTGCATCTTTCAAATCCTTGATGGTGGCACTAATTTCTGCAATCCCTCCAGGGATACGATACTGTTTTTGGTTCACTATTTTCCCTGGTAGAGACAACATCTATGGTTTACATTTGGCCTTTCTGACCATAATAGCCCTCACTCCACAGGTCAGGGATCCAATGTGGGGATTCTGCCAATTCCTAATTATATCTATCCCAATTATACATTCTGGGACTGGGGAAATAACCACAGGATTAGTTCTGGGACCCACTGGGCCCACTGTGAGTCAGACTTCAGCCAAAACTCCATGTATCACCTGACCTCCATAGGCCCCTACTTTAACCGGAGGGCCACAATGCTTTTTAGGGTCTCCTGGGATCAGTGTCAACTCAGAACCAGTATCCAGTAGGCCTCGAAAGGTCTGATTATTTCCTTTTACCCAGTGTACAGTTACCCTAGTAAAAGGCCTCAGGTTCCTCTGGGGAAGGACAGGAGGAAGGCAAACAGCATAACTATTTGGTATTGTGACAAGGTCCTTCCTCACTGGAACCCGGCCACCCCTTCATTCAAGGGGTTCTGGGTCTGTGAACTGTCTCAATTCTGGAAACTAGTTAACTGCATGGGATTCGCTACTGCTGAAATCCAATGTTGACTTCCTGTCATTTGTTCTAGAGCTTTTCTGGTTATGCAGATCAAGTAAAAACTTAGTAGGGTTTTTATGTATTTGGTTCCTGGGAACACCATGATTAATTAGCCAGTTCTAAAGATCATTTCGGCTCATGCCATTATAGGCATTGTTTTGCTTTTGCCACCCATTATGATAACTACGATAATTATGCTCATCTGGCCTTCTGCGATTCAGTGCTGCCACCTGATGCCTACCTTGAGGTCCTGTTAAACCTATTACATGTATATTTAATTTATGCAAGCAAGCAACAACTTCCTAACTGTAAGATCTGGCATAAGAAATAGAGCAAAAACAAAGCTCTTCAAATGTTCTGGTGTCTCTCTCAGTACTTTCCATCTTATAAACTCAGTGAAAGGCATGTCCTCTGGGTCCTCATATTGTGGAGAATGTGGTTTTACACTTCAAATCCACTCGAGCATGCCCATCTACCTAACCCTCACAATCCCTTCATCGATACTAAGCCAAGGAATATCAGGCATCTCTAACTCCCTGTTAGTAGGCCATGTTTTAATAAATACATCAACCATTCAAATAAACTTTTAAACCTTTTTTAACCACTCGAGCTTCCATGTTAAACCTAGAATCTCTACTCAGTGGGCTCATATCGATAAACTCAGTGTGATCCAATTTTATATTCCTTCCACCATTATCCCACACCCTTAAAATCCATTCCCACACATATTCCTTAGGCTTCTGCATGAATGAATTGGCAAACTCATTAATTTCTGTAGTGCTGTAGCACACCTCCTTGTGGACCTCACCTTCTATCTCACCTTTAGGGGCTTGCTTAGACTTCAATCTGGTTATAGGTCTAGAGGCAACAATTGTTGGGCCCTGAGGGACATTAGCTCCCACTGGGAGGGGGAGATTAGTATCCTCAGGCAAGGGTGGGGAGGAGGGATGTGCAGGGTGTGGATTCTCTGCTGAGGGTGGGGAGATTAATTCCTCAGATAGAGAAAATCCCTCAGAATCCGAGGGTTCAAAATCCTCATCATCGTGGTTCTCCCACACATCTCCATCCCAAGTTTCAGGGTTCCACCCTTTCCCCACCAGTGCTCTCACTTTGACTGCTGACACTCTTCGTCGCTGGGAATTAAATTTGCATTGTAAATCAGCCAAGTGGATAATAAGGGTTCCAGCTTGATTTTCTGCCGCTTTAGGACTTTGGCTGCTGGAGAGAAGATTCTCTTCCAGAGCACACTTGGAAACCTTTAAACTGTTGTTTCGAATCCTGAGCTAGTCATTTTTATCACTGAGCTCCTTATTTTCCTCTATCACTTTATCCAGAAATGCTAGGAGCAACAAGGCAACATAATTATTTTCCTTATTTTTCCGCAATTTCTCGAATGTTTTATATAGTCACTAAATTCCTTGCTTCTCACAAGAGGCGAGTTAGGTGAGTCAAATGGATCTATGTTCATAATTACATCAAATAGTCTGCACCAAGGATTATCATTCCTCTTCATGACACCAGGAGAGCCTTCAGTAACTCTAGGCTTCATTGGGTTAGAGAGCTGGCTCCAGAGACTACCAGGCCCACTAAAGAAATTCATCCTTTCACTTCTGTTTCTCTAGAACCACTTCTGGTACCAAAATCTGTATTAGTCAGGGTATCTAAAGAAACAGAAGTAACAGGAGCCAGGAGTGGTGGTGCATGCCTTTAATCCTAGCACTTGGGAGGCAGAGGCAGGTGGATCTTTGTGAGTTCAAAGCCAGCCTGGTCTCCAGAGTGAGTTCCAGGACAGCTGGGGCTACAGGGAGACCCTGTCTCGAAAAAACCAAAAAAAAAAAAAAAAAAAAAAAAAAAAAAAAAAGAAACAGAAGTAACAGGATGAATATATAGCTATATACAATTTATTGATTTGCTCACATGACAGAGTTCAAGGAGTCCAACAGTAGACACGCCACACTGGAGAGGCTGAGAATCCAGGGAACTGCTCGGTCCACAAGACTGCATGTCTCAGTAGTCCCAATCTGGTGCTGAAGGCTTGATGGATTCCAGGAGATCTGCCAGTCTCAGTACATGCTAGGATCCATAGGGTTGATCACAGCAGCAAGACAAACTCACCAGTGAGAGATAGGCAAACCGCAGGGAAAAAGGGACCAGCTCCCTTTGCCATGGCCTTTAATACTGCCTGGCGGCAGAAGGTAATGCCCACATTTGGGGTGGGCCATCCAGGTTGAGGTGGTCCAATCCGAAGATCCTTTTTCTCTTATTTGTTCCTTAGTCCAGTCAAGTTGACACCCAGGATTAACCATCACACCCTGATAGGCCATTGCATGAAGCTGTGAATGTGAAGTCTGGTTGGCAGCAGAGACCCCAAGAAGACATTCGAGATGCCAGACCTGTGAGATATTTGCCAAGCAGAGCTGCATACAGGGAGTGGTACCAGCCTAAGAAAGAGATGTATGTTGCAAGCAAAGCTGGAAGAGCTGAGCCATCTAAGCCCTTTGGAAGTCAAGTCACAGAAGTCTCACATGGAACTACTGGACTTGGTGTTTGCCCTGCAGGTTTTTGGTCTTGTTTTGGTCCAATATTTCCTCACTATGCCTCTATTCCTCCATTTTGGAATGGGAATGTGTATTCAGTTCCACTGTACATTGGGAGTATGTAATTCGTCTTTTGATTTTACAGGAGCTTACAGTTTAGGAGATTGGCCTGAGTCTCAGAAGAGACTTTGGACTGTAGACTTTTGAATGGCATTGAAACTGGTAAAGACTACGGGGACTTTTAAGATTGGACTAAATGCATTTTGCTTTTTATATGTTCAGGAGCCTATGGGGGCCAGGGAGTGGAATGTGGTGGTTTGAATGAGTGTCCCCCATAGGCTTTAAGTATTCAGACATTTGTCTCCAGTTGGTGGCACTGTTCTTGGAGGTCTTAGAAGGTGTGGCCATGCTAGAGTAAGTATTTCACTGGGGGCAGGCTTAGTGAGTTTAACGAGCCTCGTGGTCTCCAGTCACTCTCTCTCTGCTTCCTGTGCTCATTGCAAGTTGTGACCCTCAGCTTGCTGCTCCAGCTCCAGCCGCCATTCCTCCTGCCACAATGGACTCTAATTCCCTGGAACCATCAATCGTAAGCTCAAATAAACTCTTCCTTTTATAAGTTACTTTGGTTGTGGTGTTTTATCACAGCAACAGAAAAGTGACTAATACAGAGGACCACTACAATAAACTTAAATCTTATAAGCCAGACTAGATCATGTGTGTTAAAAATAAGACAGGAACAGGGCCGGGCGTGGTGGCACACACCTTTAATCCTAGCACTTAGGAGGCAGATGCAGGCAGATCTTTGTGACTTCATGGCCATCCTGGTCTACAGAGCGAATTCCAGGACAGCTGGGGCTCCAGGGAGACCCTGTCTCAAAAAGATCAAAACTAAAAAATAAAAATAAAAATAAGAAAGGAACTGACATAAAATTGCCCTTCAGAATGAGCTTTGTTCTGAAAGAGGCCCTCATGACCATGGGAGCCATGATTGTGCCTGGATTTCGGCTAACATTTACAAAGGAAAGTTATGGGCCAGGCATGGTGGCACACGCCTTTGATCCCAGCACTCAGAAGGCAGAGGCAGGTGGATCTCTGTGAATTCAAGGCCAGCCTGGTCTATAGAACGAGTTCCAGGCCAGCTGGGGCTGCAGAGAGACCCTTTCTGAAAAACACACACAAAAAAATAAAAGGACACTACATTGTGATAGACAATATGAATGGAGCATTCCTTTAAAACTGGAGAGACAGTTCATTAAGAAAAAGTAGATAGCTGACAAGGAGAGACTGACAGGGAGGCCTAGAGGAGAGCCTTCAAAGAACAGAGGAAAATACCTCACTTTTACATCTCTTCAGGGGGTGATGGAGACTGCCACACCACATGACTTAGTCTGGGAAGCCTATTTGACACCAAGCATGGAGGAATTGGATACTGAGTAGGATCATAATAGAGTCACATAATATGAATCCATAGCTCAGATGGCTTCCTAACTTTCCCAGAAAGAGAGCTGAAAGAGCGGCGTGGCCTGATTTCTTCAGGCTGTGGGATTCTGCTGCATAGAGTGGCCAGTGTCTTAAAGAGACAGGCCCAGGGGCAGGAGAGATGGCCTAGCGGTTAAGAGCACCGACTGCTCTTGCAGAGGACCTGGGTTCGATCCCCAGCACCCACATGGTGGCTGAGAACCGTCTTTGACTCCAGTCCCAGGGGAATCCGACACCCTCTTCTGACCTCCGCGGCATTGCACGACACGGGTCCACAGACCTGCATGCAGACAGTACATTCATACACATGAAAAATAATAAATAAAAAAAATAAAAAAAGAGACAGGCCCATGATCTAACAACATGGTATGAAGCTTGTCTACCCCATTTGTCCCAAGGATTTGAAAGGCAAATGCTCTTTGACCTTTCAAGGCTCCATCCTGCTGCCTATGGTATGCTCGCTCTCTCAATGATGTTCTCCTACTTTAAGAGCCTTATTTGCCACCCAGTGATGGTGACAGTCATTCATACCCCCCTCATACTCATTCTGAAGGATAATTTTGTATCAGCTCCATTCCACAAACCTGCCACGTTTATTTCAGGCTATGACATGTGACTAACTTTGCAGACTTTTGCATAATAAAGTTCAGATATTTTTTTTGTCACACACATGGCATAAATCACCTTTTACCGTTGTTTTTAATACAGGCATTTAAGACTCAACACATATTTGAACCTTGACTTTGTTAAAACAACTTCCTAAGTAAACACTTTTCAACAAAATCTTCATGTGTGTAAGTGCACCTGTGTTGTGCAATGCCCAGGGAGGTCAGAAGGCATTAGATTCCCCTGGAACTGACCACCATGGATGGTTGTCAGCCACCATGTAGGTGCTGGGAATCGAACCTGGGCCCTCTGCAAGTGCAGTCAGTGCTCTTAATCGCTGAGCCATCTCTCCAAGCTCCAGAATCTTTTAAGGCAATTACAAAATATTATTAAGAGCAGAATAATGACCTTAAGGTTTTGTTGCTTTGCATTCAGGAATTATTTAGGGTTTACTATTATACTGGTGTCTTTGTATTAGAACATTAGCATTCTTAAAATAGCCTAATCTTACTAGTTCCTAAACTGTAGATGTTTATAATTAAGAGTAGAATACTAATTTTTCTCTTTATTCTCAACCTTGATCTCAGTTTGTGGAAAAGATGGTCCAAATTCTCTCAATAAATAAAGATCCAAAAGTAGCCAGGTGTGATGGTACATGCCTTTAATCCCAGCACTTGTGAGGCAAAGGCAGGCAGATCTCTGTGAGTTCAAGGCCAGCTTGGTCTACATACTGAGTTCTAGGATGGCTGGGGCTATAGGGAGACTGTGTCTCAATAAACCAAAACAAACAATGTAGGAATGAAACTTTGCCTGGCTCGAGGCAGGACCTGTAAGACTTGTCCCGTAAAACTTCCAAGGGTTATCTGATACCTTTGTGAGTTATCTGTAGCCCCAGAAAGTCCGGAATATTACAGTGTTTTCTTGCCTCGCCTATCTCTGCAAAGTTCCAGAACCAGATGGCCCCTTCCCTTGAGGTATTGAGCAAAACGTCACACCTCTAGTTTACTGGTTGCACAAACATGAGCTCTGCGGCCCCCCGGTAGGAGCCAAGGTAGCTCGCCCTTCCCTTCTGCCTGCCCCCCCTTCCTTGCCCAGCGCACAGTAACTTTTGGTATATAAGCTCACTGCTGGCATGAAAAAGAGAGTTTTATTTCCCAGGCTTTCTCTTAGTCCATGTCTGTCTGTCTTTGTCTTTTCAGTCAGGTAACTTCCCCATGGTCCCCTCCCCGCTCCTAAGCCTAGAGACTGTAGGCCTGAAGGCAGGAGACAGCTTTGAAGCTCACAGTCCTGTGGAACTTCCAAATCTGGTTCTAGAAGGGAAGAAGATCATGTGGAATGTGGCCATGTGTGGCTAAAGGAACATCAGACGATTAGTAAACTCTGACAAAAAAAAAATCCAACAGTATCATTATTAGCGATATATTAAAGTTTGAAAGTGCGGAGATGACAGCAGCTGCTTATGGATATAGACTGCCTCATATTTTCCCCAGTGTCCAGTAGATAAATAGTGCACTTAGGTTATTTTTAGTAGCCATCCATGCCCACCCAGTCTCCATTCAAAGAGCTAAGCAGCAGATTAGTCACCTTTCTCAGTATCTTCATGACTCTATTAATTTTTAATGGGTGACTGGAAAAGAACCAAAATTTTTGAGTGTGTTCTTGGGGTATAAACATTTTTAACTTTTGGAAATTTAAAAATTTTTATTTTGAATGTGTCTAAGCGTATGTATGTACATGCGTATGAAGGTGCCTGCAGAGGCCACCAGATGGCATCAGACTTCCTGGAGCTGGTGCGTGAGATGAGTGTAAGCTACCTAACATGGGTGCTGGGAACCAAACTGGTTCTCCGAAAGAGCAGCAAGGGCTCTTGACTGCTAGCCATCACTCTAGCTGTCATATTTTAAATTTTGGAAAGGCTCAATTGTTTTTAATTCAGAACTATTTAGGATTTTTTTTGTTACTGTTTGAGATGGACTCTCACTATGTAGCACTGACTGGCCAGGAACACTTCGCTCACTAGGCTGTCCCCTGCCTCCCTAGTGTTGGGATTAAAGGTATGCAACCACCACACCTGGCTAAATAGGATTTTAAAAATAAAGGTCAAAATGTCAACAAAAAAACTATTGGGGGCTGGAGAAGTGGCTCAGTGGCTAAGAGTGTGGACTGCTTTTGCAGTGGACCGGAGTTTGTTTCCCAGCACCCATGTCAGGTGGGGTACAACTACCTGTAACTCCAGCTCTAGGCGATCCAATGCCTCTGGCCTCTACAAGCACCTGCACTCATGCACACAAACCCACACACAGACACATTCAGGTGCATGCATCAGAAGGCATTTTTCAAGGTCTTTGGCTGTGTAGGGAGGAAAAGTGGGCACCTACAGCTTTCTCTAGATCTGTGCCTTGCTCCATTTTAGAACATCTAGGCTGTAGATGTGATTCAGTGTCAAGAGCGCTCGCCTAGCTTGCATAAGACCTGGGGTCAGATCCCCAGTACCATTGGAGATAGGGAGCAGTGAAGGCGATAAATACAAGTTAGCTTGAAAAGACAGGATAAGGAAGATAATTTTTTTTTTACAGGTGGTTTTGTCTTTTAAAAATAGTACTATAAAATTGAATGCCTTTGCCACCTCACAGTGACTTTGAAGAAAAGACTATAAGGAAATTATAAGAAAATATTTTCTGTCAAACATTTTCAAATTGCTTGTTTTTCTTTTGTACCCTTGTTACAGTACTGTACTTGGGCACTTTTTTTTTTTTTTTTTGTCTTTTCGAGACAGGGTCTCCCTATAGCCTCAGCTGTCCTAGAACTCCCTCTGTAGACCAGGCTGGCCTTGAACTCACAAAGATCTGCCTGCCTCTACCTCCCAAGTGCTAGGATTAAAGGCGTGCACCACCACTCCTGGCTACAGTACTGTACTTACCTTGGTGTTTGTTAACATGTCAATTGTAGCAGCATTTATTTTCCCTCCTACCTTTTCTAAGTCTAGGTACACTGTGGGAAGGTTTTTGCACCCTAATTTAACATCTTGTTTTCTCATCCACACACTTTCCTCCTTTTGTGACTCTTAAAGACTCTGGCTGTGTGTTAAAACTCTGCACTCCTAAACTCCAAAAGATTTCTAAGTGCTTTATTCGTCTTTTACAGTTAGCCACTTGGCTCTAAAGATTGTGCTGTTGAATCTCAACCAGTGAGAAACAGCCCAGCTCTTTTACATCAGGGATAAAAGGGGAAGGCCATCTTATCAATGTGTGTTTGCTCCTTTATTCTTGTGAGGTTTGCACTCAGAAGTGAAGTTTGTCTTGCTGAGATGATTCAGTTTGGGTAGCGGTCTCCTATGTGACCTCAAATTCATTTCTAGCAGCATGGTGACTGATATGGGGCTTCCAATTCACTTGAGGGTGACCCAGATCTTCTTCCAAAGGAGACATGTCCTATGGCCCTTTTGCAGTGACCCCTGGGTATTGGACCTTAAGCACTCTTTAGGTTGACAAACCAAGGGATGGTGTCTTGTCGGCACAGGGAGAGCCTTAAAACAAGTGACACTGCCGGGCATGGTGGTGCACGCCTTTAATCCTAGCAGCTGGGAGGCAGAGACAGGCGGATCTTTGTGAGTTCAAGGCCAGCCTGGTCTACAAGGTGAGTTCCAGGACAGCTGGGGCTACAGGGAGACCCTGTCTCGAAAAGACCAAAAACAACAACAACAACAACAACAACAAAAACAAGTGACACTGTGGGGGCAAGAAGTCTGTTCACAGGCCAGAAGTAAGAATGTGGGGAATGGCAAAGTATTCACATCATCCTGGAGGTTAAATGAGAGTGAATGAGACATGTTGGACATGAAGCCAATGTGGAGTCCCTATCCACAGACCCACAGGTGCACTTGGAGATTTCATATGGCTTTCTGGCAGTGTTTGCCTATTGAGGCATTGTATCAACTTGCCTACTGCTAAGAAGCCCTAATTTGGGGTGCTAGCCCATGACGGAAATGGTTAGAGATGGATGAAGTAATTGAACTGGGTGTGGGAGAAATAAAATGGGTTGAGCCCAAGGCGAGCCTCTAATAAATCAAGACAAGAAAGGACAGGTAAAAAAGATCTCAAAAGGAAAAGTAAAGATGAAAATTCCCGACAACTCGGGCTTATGCTTAAGAACTGGGCAGAGAATACAAAGGGACAATCCCCCTCTCCCCTATATACACTTAATTTGGACCCAGGAACTGATTTTTTTTTTTTTGGTCTTTTTGAGACAGGGTCTCCCTGTAGCCCCAGCTGTCCTGGAACTCACACTGTAGACCAAGCTGGCCTTGAACTCACAAAGATCCACCTGTCTCTGCCTCCCGAGTACTAGGATTAAAGGCATGCGCCACTATGCCTGGCTTGTTTTTGCAGCTTTTGAAAAGACCCCAATCAAATTCCAGATCAGGGAGACAATAACACAGATTCACTTTGTCCCAGCATCGGGGACCAATCATTGGGGGAGAGACAATGTCAAAATTAAAAATCAGACTCAATATTTAAAATGAAGTCAAACTCCACATGGAGTGGGAAGGAAATTGAGGTGGCTTACAAGTTCCTCCCATTCAGACTGAATGAAAGCATTTTGAAAACAAAATAAAAAACAGAAGGGAGGGATCTCCCAAGAACACCTGAAGCACAGGTAGGAGCTGTGTGCTTTAGCCAGGAGGATTGTTTGATTGGATTTTGTTGTCTTTGTTGATCTTTGGCCCAATTGGCTGGTGTGGCTGTGGGGGCGGAATTGTCCTCCCAGCTGCTATAAAAGGTGGGTTTGTATGAGTCTTGAGATCAGGGATCTCCCAAGGCCACCTGCAGCACAAGTACCCGGGTATGGAGTAAACAGAACCCCCCCCCCCAACTGGGATTGCTAAAGAAGTGTCCAAGTGGATTCTTTGGAGACTGTTCAGAATAGAAAGTGAGTTAGACTTCCAATAGAAAGCCTAAAGCTTAGAGAAGTCAATACTCCATAAGCAAGGAGTAAAGGAGAAAAGCAACTCTATCAAACAAACAACGAAGGCATCTGAAGGAGGCAAGCAAAGCAAGCCTTCAACAGTGAAGAGGCATCTGGGATTCACAATAGAATACAGGCAAACAGAAACCCATATGCCAGGGACATGAAGAAGAGACAATATGGAAAAGGTGCAGGATAATTCCAGACCAAGCTCTACCAACCCTGTGGAAGATTCCTACAGTGGGATCCCCCTGGGGATGGCCTAGGACACAGATATTAGAAGTACAATTGTGAACATACTTAAAGAAGTACAAGATTGTAAAGAGCAAATCAAAGAATTAAGAGAATGAAGAACTCAAGAAGAACCTAGAGAGAGAGAATGACAAACTCTGGAAGGAAGTAGAAACACTGAAAAGATCCCATGTTGAAAAAGATAAGGAAACCAACCAGTGAAGCAAAGAGCTACAGGAAGAGATTGAGAAGCTCCAAAAGGAAGTGGAAATACTAAAGAAATCAGAAGAGGAAATGAAAAAGGAAATCAAACACTCATCCAATCAAGAGGAAAGGAATGGAAAAAGCCTCAGAAGCAGAATGGAGGAAGCAGAACAAAGAATATCAGACCTGGAAGATAACACAGAACAACTAAAAA
>VZQC01013693.1:254782-282746 GCA_009823505.1 Rhizomys pruinosus | reverse complement strand
AAAGACTTCCTAAATCAGACAGCAGCTGTGCAAGAATTAAGGTCGACAATTGACAAATGGGACCTCATGAAACTCAAAAGCTTCTGTACATGAAAAGAAACAATCAAGGAAGTGAAGAGAAATCTCACAGAGTGGGAGGAAACCTTCACCACAGAAACATCTGACAAAGCATTGATTTCCAGAATATATAAACTACTCAAAAAACAAAGAAGAAAGAAAACAAATGACCCACTCAATAGATGGAGCAAAGAGCTGAACAGAGACTTCACAAGTAGGAATTAGAGATGGCTGAGAAACATCTTAAGAAGTGTTCAACATCATTAATCATTAAGAAAATACAAATTGGGGGCTGGAGAGATAGCCTAGCAGTTAAGAGCACTGCCTGCTCTGGCAGAGGACCCGGGTTCGATCCCCAGCACCCACATGGAGGCTGAGAACCATCTGTATTCCAATTCCAGGAGAACTCCAGTTCCAGGGGAATCCGACACCCTCTTCTGACCTCCGCGGCATTGCACGACACGGGTGCACAGACCTACATGCAGGCAGTACCTTCATACACATACAAAAATAAATAAAATAAAATAAAAAGAAAATGCAAATTGAAACCACTTTAAGTTATCATCTTACTCCAATAAGACTGGCTAGGATCAAGAAAACATATGATACCAAGTGCTGGAGAGGTTGTGGGGAAAGGGGAGTACTCATCCACTGCTGGTGGGAATGTAAACTTGTACAGCCACTATGGAAATCAGTGTGGAGAACCCTTGGAAGACTTGCCACCTGACCTAGCCATACCACTCCTGGGCATGTAACCACAAGACTCATCTTACTGCAGAGATACATACACAACCATGTTTATTACAGCTCTTTTCACAATAGCAATGAGCTGGAACCAACCCAAATGCCCCTCAACTTACTAGTGGATAGAGAAAACGTGATACATCACAATGGAGTTCTATGCAGCAGTAAAGAAAGATGACATCTTGAGCTTTGCAGGTAAATGACTGGAGCTAGAAGATATCATGCTGAGTGAAGTAACGCAGTCCCAGAAAAACAAACGATGAATGGTATCCCTCGTCTGTGGATGCTAGCACCAATTACCTAATTGTACGGCAAACTGAGCAACGTCAATGTGATTTGAAAACAACTGCGCTCTTATATTGTGAATCCCTTAAAATATAATAAAAAACTTAAAATAGTAGATTGCCAAACTATTTGAGAGACTATCAGGATATTTGGACCATTTTCCTAATTTTGCATACTAAAAGGCTAATTGATGGAAATACAAAATAGCTTGCCTTTACAAGTAACTGTGATTAGCTGGGGATGTAGCTGTTGGTAGGGTGTTGCCCTGGTTAAACAAACAAACAAACAAACAACAAAAACAACAAAAAACAGAAGGAAGCAATATCTCATCCCCCGCCCCTAGAATTAGGAGTTATGTCTGTTATTGAAGGACTCAAGGGATGGACTCCTCAAGCCTTGTAGTCTTATGTAGTCTCCTTCAATACCCAAATTGTATCTAATAAACCCTATTGATTCTATCAATAAACCCTATTGATTGGTCCAAGATCTTAGGGCAATTAATCAAATTGTTAAATATTCTGTAGTCCCCCATCCACACACCTTCTGTGGTGGTTTGAATGAGAATTGTTCCCTAGACTTCAAGTATTTAAACACTTAGTCTCCAGTTGGTGGTGGTGGTTGTGGAGATTTAGGAGGTGTGGCCTTGCTGGAGGAGGCACGTCACTGGGAGCAGGCTTTGGGGTTCAAAGCTTGCCCCCCTTGCAGTTTCTCTGCTTCTTGTGAGTGCTTGAAGATGCGAGTGCTCCCCTTTCTGTCCTGGCTGCTTCCTGCCAGGCCTCCTGTGACATGGTGGACTCTTACCTGGAACTGTAAGCCAAGTAAACATTGTCTTTGTCATGGTGTTTCATCACAGCAACAGAAAAGTAATATATGCCCCAGAAGGAGAAATGTTAGGCCTCAAATGCAGAAGTGGATCCAATCCAGCAGACCAGGAACCAGTAACTTGCATGACTGCTGCACTCCAGCCACCGTCCCAGAAGGAAAAAGGCATAAGAACCCTGAGTTTGTAACAGAGGCTCTCTTCCCCCAGATCCTGGGTCACAAGAAGGTGCCCTGCCTAATTAACTACTTGTTCTGTTGAGGGCAGTTCTTTGTCTCTTTTCCTGCTTCATATTTCCTTACATGACACTGAAACTGGAGAGTTCTTGGCAGGAGAGGCCCCCTCCCAACCTCCTGTGTTTCCCTCCCTCCCTCCCTCCTTCCCTCCATCCCTCTCTCCTTCCCTCTCTTCCTCTGTCCCTCTCTCCCTCCCTCTCTCCCTCTCTCCCTCTGTCCCTCTCTCCTTCCCTCTCTCCCTCTGTCCCTCTCTCTCCCTCCCTCCCTCCCTCTCTCCTTCTGTCCCTCTCTGTCCCTCTCTCTCCCTCTGCCCCTCTGTCCCTCTCTCTCCCTCTGTCCTCTGTCCCTCTCTCTCCCTCTGTCCCTCTCTCTCTCCCTCTGTTCCTCTCTCTCCCTCTCTCCCTCTCTCTTCCCCTCTGTCCCTCTCTCTCCCTCTCTCCCTCTTTCCCTCTCTCCCTTTCTCTTCTCTCCTCTCTCCTCTCTCCTCTCCCTTTTGTACTGGCATTCAGAACTTGGATGGTTCCTTGTACCTACTTTGGTTAAATGGTAATCAGAAAGCGACCCAGAGCTTAGTTGGCCACACAGCCATAGCTCTCGCTCCATAAGTGAGGCAGGGACTTGTTGAAGTCCTTATTGATTGCAGCAGGAAACCTGGTGCCAAACTTCCTCCCCATTTTCCTATCACTGACTTTGCCTTCCCAATCTCTGGAAAAAAGACCAGAGCTGTGCCAACCCATTGCATCCACCACTAACCATTTCATCCCCAGCCCAACTGCAGGGAAAGTGCTCTCACTGTCCACATTGTTGGTACCGCTGTGATGGACACTCCACATTCTGAATCTCAGGTCTCTCATCCCGTTTGGGGGCATGTCCCAGTGAATAGCCAGAGATGGCCTCCCCTGCAGTTCTTGGATTCTTGATGGGATAATAGAAGTAGGAAGCCCAAGGCTTCTGACACTGGCGATATGATAAGGTCAGTGCTCTTAGGTGATATCAGACCTCCACCGTGGGATTTTGGATTTTGACATTGGTTTGCATAATATTGTTATCACTTTCTAATGGGGGTCATTTTGGGTTTTGACTTTATTTTGTGTGTAATGTATTAACTAGCTTCTAAAAGTGATTATTTTGGATTTTTATATGGTTTTGAATAATGTATTTGTTGGTTTCTAAAGGGAGCTTAAGAGTTTTTCTAGTCATAAGCTTCCAAAACATGCCAGCAAACAAAGAACCTGACACTTTGAATTGATTAGGCCTAGGAAGCTCGTGTGAGTGTGCAGCACCCTGGGGCCAAATCCTATCCCAACCAGGACTCAAAAGACAAATGCTTTTCATTTCTAGTTACAGTGGTCAGATTAAAGAGAATGAACTTCCTGATATAGTCTCTTTCCAAGGTCTTTTAAGTGCTATCTTCTGTGTTCTTTACTCTCTACATTATGGGTACTTAATCCAAGATTATGTGTGGTAAAGTATAATGTGCTCTTTCTAATCCACACAGACTGATATGATAGCCCTCTTTAAAAGAATTCACCCTGAGAGCTATTAGGCTTGCCTCTTATTTACTTTGAAAATGAAACATGGGCTGACATTATAAATTTTAGAGGAAATTTTAAATGGGATATTAAGGTTCAGCCCACAAAAGCAAATGTTCTGTCTCCTTTCAATCCCCATTCCCAATGGCCAAGCAGACAAGAAGACTCACCTGGACAAATGTATCCAGGTTATAAGGAGGACAGGTGCTTTAAGTCCAGCCAGTTGTCACTGGACTCAATCCTCCTGCCCAATGGAAACCACAAAAGTTAAGTTTTACAGAGAAACAAATGTATTTTGTGTATGCATTATATTTGTAAATTGCCATGGGTTACTTGAATTCATGGAGAAGCTGGCTATTAGATAGAATTGGCCCTCCCCTTTAGACTCAAGGATGTTTATCACAAAGTGTCCTCCAAATCCCTTTTGTGAGCCAGGCTGGCCCCCTGACTCTGACAGAGACTAGGACAATAGAACAGCCCCAAAGTAAAGGTATTGTGTCCTTGAGAACAGCTATGGAATGAACTATTTCCAATAGAGGTTGCTCTTATTTATCTCATGATATTAAGATGTCTACAGTAAAAGCAGCTAATTTGATACTCTATTTTGTCACAACACTGAGAAGAGTAAAAACAGATAATGCAAAATGTCTCTGATTACAAAGGTTTATTTAACTACTTAATGAATAAACCAACAGGATAGATCAAAGTATGAAATAAATGACTGTCTACAGTCCATGCAGAAGATAAAAAGGACCATCTACAAAAAAAAATCCAGTCAGAAACTCCAGCATCACAGTTTTAAAAGCATTTCATTGGTTGGTTTCTTCTAAGTGCTGTAAACTTCCATTTGTTAATGTTTTGCTAGGTACCCATTGCCTCTCTGTCTACTACTTACACTCATTCAAATCCTAAAGCATGGTTTTGGTAGACCACTCTCTGAATTGTATAAAGCAAAAAAAAACTTTTTTTACTGTCTTGTTATTTCCATAAGGTTTACCTGGAAACTTATAAGGCTCCAATACACAGGTAATCTTAGTTTATTATATTGCCTTATGTGTGTGGTTTGTATTTAATAAGATGATGTTGCACAGCTATCTTCTGGGTGAAAGAACTGCCATCGTCATGACTTCGGCTGTGCCTACTTGGCAAAAGATCATCACAATTGGGGTTGATTATGGATGTTCCTTCATAAAGGACAGGTAAGCAGGGTCATTGGATCCTCACCTGAGTATCTAGCCTTTCCTTCCAGCCAACTGTTTGCAATTCTGCCCTAATCACATGTGGCCTCCTGGTCTTGTGGAGGAATTGAACTATATTGGCTGGAGAAGGCTAGGGAGGCTTGACCCATGAGGCTGGCAAGGGCATCATCCATGGTGGGTAAAGACTTTCAAGTGCAGCCACTCTCAAGTCACCCACACACCTATCAGTAACCCTTTACTCATTTTCTATAAATAAGCTCAATAAACTCATTGGTTCCCTGGAATGAGTTTAGTGTAATCACACATTGGTGTTTCACTGGAACTTTAGGGATAGGATAAGCATTGCTTAGTACCCCCAGAAAAAAGTTCTCACAACAGGTCAATAATTATTTTGTTATTTTATATATCACAGTAGTATTCATTACTTTTCTGTTGCTGTGCTAAGACACCATGACCAAGGTAACTTGTAGAAGGAAGAATTTATTTGCGTTATGATTTCAGGGAGATTAGAGTCCAAATAGCAGGGGAGGCATGGAACAGAGGTGGCTGGAACAGAAAGCCGAGTGATCACATCTTCAAGCAGGCACAGGAAGCAGAGAGGGAATGGAAATGTGGCAAGTCTTAAAGAGTCTCAAAGCCACCCCCAGTGACAGCTTCCTCCAGCAAGGCTGCACCTCCTAGAACCTCCCAAAACATCAACTGGGAACAAAATGTCCAAATATCTGGAGCCTACTGGGGACACTCATTCAAACCACCACAATGGTATTAAGAAATAGACCCATTAAGTAAAAGAAAAGCTTGATGTGGAAATGGAGACCTTCTAGCAAAGAATTTAGGTATGAAGATTAGGATGGCTGGATGAGTCCAGAATGAGAAAGAAAATGAGAAAATTTATGCAAGTTATGAGGGTCTGAGTAGATTTCTTTTTTAATTTAAAATAAAAGATTTTAATTAGCATTGGAAATATAAGCAATAATGGGCTTCAACATCTAAAAGTCAGATCTTTTTTTTATTTTTTACGTGTATGAATGTACTGTCTGCATGTAGGTTTGTGCACCCGTGTTGTGCAATGCCGCGGAGGTCAGATGAGGATGTCAGATTCCCCTGGAACTGGAGTTAAAGACAGTTCTCAGCCGCCATGTGGGTGCTGGGGATTGAACCCGGGTCCTCTGCAAGAGCAGTCGGCACTTTTAACCGCTAGGCCATCTCTCCAGCCCCTAAAAGTCAGATCTCTTAAAAAAAACTTTTTTTTTTTTCATTTTTGAGGGATTCAAACCTGGAACCTCCAATAGAACATAATGTCTCAACTCCCAATATTTCACTTCAGAGTACGAAAACTACAAAATGGAATTTCTAAATTATAACATACGTAAATGCATCCTTTAACAGTCATGTTTGCTAGCAGAATTATGAAATAAAAACAAATTCAACATTCAAGGTACAAATGATAAACGTTCTATTTGAGAGTGCATCCCATTCTTAGCTTTCTACCCCCATATTTAAAATCAGGATCTAAGGCCAAGCACCCTTCCATTCATCTGCACTGAATAGTCAGCCAGTACTGGTCCTACATGCAGTAGGTATTCTGTCACAGGCCCAGGCCTCATGGGATGGGGTATTTAACAGGATTTAGCAATGCTTAAGAATTCCAAAGTGATTCTGAGAGCCCCATACCACAGCAGAACCTTCTAGACAGCGTCAGCAGGTCTGCATGTATACGGGGACATTTCAGCACACACATATTTCTCCAATTCATTCAAATAGAGGTAGAACAGGGAAGCTGCATAATTAAAACTAACTACTTTTGCTTCCAACTTCATATAAGACTAATTGTAAAGTTATGTCAGAAAAAAATTTCAAAATTTCTGATTTTAAGCATAAAGAATTTCTTTCAAAGCCATCATTTAAAAAATTTTTTTGTTTTAGTTGGTTACATTTTTATTTTTTATTTTATTTATTTATTTATTTTTGTCTTTTTGAGACAGGGTCTCCCTGTAGCCCCAGCTGTCCTGGAACTCACTCTGTAGACCAGGCTGGCCTTGAACTCACAAAGATCTGCCTGCCTCTGCCTCGCAAGTGATAGGATTAAAGGCATGCGCCACCACACCCAGCTCAAATCCATCATTTGTAAAGAATGTTTTAAATGAAGGACAATGTTTCTCCCAGAATCACCATTTTGCATTTAATATGATATTCATTTTTCAAATTTGGAAAGAATTTACATCTGGGTGCTAGTTGACATTTTTTGAGGTAAGCGATATCAACAGGACTCATAAATAAGACTTTCTGACACAGGCAGGAATGTCTGCTAACCTTTTTAAAAATCAAATCACTCATTCTACAAGCACAGAAGATGGCTAAGAAGTAACAGCCATAATTGGCTTTCAATAAAAATGCATATTTAAATCCTGGTAATTTTGTTGGGTGGGGGGGCTAAAATTTTAGTAACATTTACTCCCCAGTCTCAAAACCCCCGTTGAACTGGGAACAATTCCCAATAATATTTTTAAATTAAAATTTTTTAACAAATAATTAATTTAAATTATATATATATATATATATTTGTTGTTCTATTAACTAAGCACTGGCTACTTATAAAAAAGTTTGATTTTGGGGGCTGGAGAGATGGCCTAGCGGTTGAGAGCACCAACTGCTCTTGCAGAGGACCCGGGTTCGATCCCCAGCACCCACATGGCGGCCGAGAACCATCTGAAACTCCAATTCCAGGAGAACTCCAGTTCCAGGGGAATCCGAGACCCTCTTCTGACCTCCGTGGCATTGCACGACACGGGTGCACAAACTTGCATGCAGGCAGTGCATTCATACACAAACAGAAATAAATAAAATTAAGAAAAAAATTTTTTAAAAAGTTTGATTTTCAAGAATGGTTCTTGGCATGGGGTCATCTCACCGTTTATGGAATAAAGAAAAGCATTTAGAAAATACCAGGCCTTGAGCCAGGCATGGTGGCGCATGCCTTTAATCCCAGCACTTGGGAGGCAGAGGCAGGTGGATCTCTGTAAATTCAAGGCCAGCCTGGTCTACATGAGCTCCAGGCCAGCTGGGACTAAAGGGAGACTCTGTCTCAAAAAGATAAAAAAAAAATACCAGGCCTTAACCACTTTTCTATTTGTAATTTGAATTAACAAAAGCTTTTTTTGTAAATATTTATTATATTTATGTGTGTGAGTTTATTGCTTGCATACAGGTAAGTGAGCCAATTTGTGCAATGCCCACAGAGATCACAGAAGGGCATCAGATCCCCTGGAACTGGAGTAATGGATAGTTGATAGCTGCAATGTGGTTGCACTGGTTTTTTAAATCAAATCCCTAAGCTACATGGTAGTGAAACACTAAGCTTGCTTCTATTATATGGAAACAGTTCCAGGCAGACCCAAAGAAGAAAGTCTGCTAAAACAATGTATAAAAGAGGTTCATTTTATATCCTACAATAGAAAACCTCAAAAATCACAAAAACTCACCCCAAATATATTAGTTCTGAGCTTAATATTTCCCTAAGATGTTAACAGGAGACACTTTAATGTGTCTGATGGAACCTTAGCATACAAGATTAATATTTACTTGATCATAGGCACTTCTATATTGATCTAAAAATTCCAAATTCAGGACATGCAAGTAAGAAAGAAAATAAAACTGTGCCACAGCAGGAGCAATGGTGGCCATGGAGTCTCTCAGTCCAAAGACCTAGAAACATGACTCTGAGCCTCTTCATTTGATTAAGAATCGATGGCAGAAGGCATGATCTGGGATGGGGTGGGGGTGGGGGGGGGAGGGAAAGGGAAATATGCTTGAACTGAATTGGAAAATGATGTATGAAATGCACAAAGCATCAATAAAAAAATTTAAAAAAAGAATTAAGAAATGAGTTTTCTATAGTGATCTCAAAATTCTGAACTCAAAATAACTGAGGAGTTGTGATGATGAAGGTGCACACACCAGCAGGGTGGCCATCTGTGTACACCTAGGGGAAGAATCAAGCTGTTGGTCATACACACAAGCTGGTAGAGCTGCGCCGGCATGGCCACCCACTGCTACAGAGGAGCTGTGCACCAGCAGGGTAGAGCTGAGCCATACTGTCAAGGCCTGGGCAGTCTTCAACAACAATAGTAATCTGAGAAGGTCACAGATTTCAGAAAATAAACTTGAGGACCTTGGTGTAAAGCTGTCATGTGAACCCATGAAACCTCCCAACTGCCACTCAGAGAATCTTGGATTGGAGGCCTTGTGAGCTAATTTTTGCCTGCTATGAGGACCTAGCTTCTTCTTTTACCCACAGTAAAACCCTGAGGGGAATTGGCCTGTTGCAGAACACCTTGTGACCAGCTGGGTGTGGTTCTGTGGACCAGGCTGGCCTTGAACTCACAGAGATCCACCTGCCTCTGCCTCCTGAGTGCTGGGATCAAAGGTGTGCGCAACCACACCCAGCTGGTCACGTTTTTGATTCTATGTATGTGTTTACTGTAATCCATGGCATATGATGGAATTTCAAAAAGGTATGTAAAAGCTCGTTTTTTCTTTCCTGCTTTAAAAATATTTATTTTGTAGGGGTTTTGCATGCCTTTAAATGCACCATACGCATTTAGGAAGACTCTTGAAACTGGTTAGAGGTTCTAAATACCAAGGTGAAAGGTATAGGCAATCAAACCAAATGACAGATTCCCCTCCCACTGACTGGTAAAGTCTCAAATAGGGGCCCTCCATAATGCCACCAAGTATCTACTCTAGAGACCATCATGGCTGACTGGCTGATCATCTCTTCAAAAGACTGGCCTTCACTGCGCCCAGTAAGTTTCCACAGGAGAGTCAGTAACCCACCCACCCCCCACACAACTAGAAAGGCACAGGATATATGTAATATCTTCTGCACTGTGGTGGCTTTATAACTCCTGGGGGCAGTTGGTACTCCATGTCTTGTGTTAGGGAAAATAATAGAGACAAGGTCTAGCAGGACTCATTGGCCCATGCCTCTGGATTCTAGAAGAGAGTAATTGTACAATCCATACCATTTTTGTCAGAGGACCATCCCAATGGGGAGGGAACTATTTGAGCTGAAAGTCAGCCTGCTGCACATATGTTAACGGTCACTTTTATTTAAAGGATAGACAGAATATTTAATCCATTCCAACCAGGTATTTTCATCTCCATATCCCATCTCAATAGAGGTCTGTTCAAAATCCTTCATTTCTGTAATACTTGCCGTATCAGGATCATTCTTTGAAGGATAACACTGGGATAGAAAAGGTACAAGAGAGGCAGGGTGATGAAATCAATTATGGTGTCAGTAAACTGGGTCGATCTCCTGGATTTAGTGTCATGGTCATCTTGGACTAATTCTAATCAAAAGATATCCACAGGATCAGCACCTGAGATAACTCCTCCTAAGCCATAGGTCCTGAAAATTGATTATTTTTCCTTCATAGTCTTAGAGTCATCAATTTTTTTGGTCTTTTTGAGATAGGGTCTCCCTGTAGCCCCAGCTGTCCTGGAACTTACTCTGTAAACCAGGCTGGCCTTGAACTCACAAAGATCCGCCTGCCTCTGCCTCCCAAGTGCTAGGACTAAAGGAGTGTGCCACCGTGCCCAGCTAGAGGGAGATTCTGTCTCAAAAAGACAAAACAAACAAACAAACAACCCACAGAGAGAAATATACAATCAACTAAGAGAAATTGGGCACACAAATCATGCTAAACAATATTAAATGCTGAGAGTATATATTTTTCCTCTTCAGTCCTAGGTCACACAAGGGAAGGAAAAACTTGATTTCATGGTTATATAAATCACAGCAGAGACCTGTGTTTCTCTGTCTCAAATGGTTCAATAGAACCTCCATGGCTTGAAAGAGTCTGCAACCTTCCCTGTAATGTAGCAGATGCCCCAAATAGTTCAACCGAACTGTAAATTTGCTCAAAAAGGCTTCCAAATGGATAAAGTCTGTCCTACAAATGACATGATAGCCCAAACAGTTCAACAGAAGAAACCCAAAGACCAAGCCAGCCACTAAATGGCAATCATTAGTAACGATTCAAATCAAACTCAAATTGATCAAAAGAGCCTCCCCACCACCTACCAAAATAGGACAGGAAAGACCAAAGAGAAACTCACAAAGACTATTATGTAAACATCATGAGACCAATGCCAAAGTCAAGTGAGAAGAGGAAGTTTAATTTCACAGTAGAGGGACTGACCCATGGATCATTCCATAAAGGAGTCAGCCCCTTGACTAAGTCTTAGGGGACTTTCATACCCATGAGACAAATGCAAGCAATGAGCAAATAACACATATGTGGTAATTAAATAAGTAGTTTATAAGGTAACACATGGTCACAGAGAATGTGACATCCTGGAGAAGCAAAGACTTCTGTCCTGGGCAAAGTTTACAGGAAAGACTTCTAACCTTGGGGGGTGGGGGGATAGGAGGGGGCAGAGGGGAAGACTCCAGTCTCCCCTTTCCCTGTCTATCTCCTGCCTTAGAGATTTTCCTGCTATGAAGTTCTTGATCAACACTGTGAGGTCTTTTAGCAACCAATGACACATTTTCTTATTTCTGTTATAAGACCAAACACTCAGTTTTCTATTTCATCAGGCAGAGTGAAAAGCTGATACTGGCCGAAGCGGGATGACAGGAAAATTACCCCTAGACTAAAATTACTTCAGCAACTCCTCTCCATTGACTTGCTATAGATGGCAGATACCCCAAAATGTGCCTTTTGTCCCATTGATTGCTATGATTGTTAGTGGATTTAGGGTCATAGTCTGTGCCCTAAAAAGTCAGGACTGTCAACTATTCTTGATAAGCCAATTAAAAGAGCCAAATTAAAAAAGGATATTTGTTCAACGTGGCCAAATTGGGAAGGGAGACATAGATATCTAATGGTGTCATCATGCCCTAGTGCATCTTCTGGGCTCTAATGTGCAATCTAAGGTTCTTTTCTTGGGTCTGTCTCTTTGCCAAGTAAAGAATTACAAGTTTATACTCACAGCACACAGCCAGAGATGTACTGAAAGGGAAAACAACACTCCATACAGCACCAAGAGACAGACTCTCCAGGAGAGGAGGGCACCAAGGGCTCGAATCCATTTACCTTCTTGGAGGGCCTGGGCTTTTATATTGTACTAGGTAGGGTATGAGACAGGGCTATACCACCCTCCACTCTCTTACTGGACAGGACAGGATGCCTATTGCCAATTGGTCCATTTATGTGAAAACATGAACCTGATTGGATAATGTAGAGACAGGAAATTAAAATATTCCTGTCTGATGGGACTGGAGAGATGGCTTAGTAGTTAAGAGCACCAACTGCTCTTGCAGAGGATCCAGTTTCAATTCCCAGCACCCACGTGGCGGCTAAGAACCATCTTTAACTCCAGTTCCAGGGGAATCCGATGCCCTCTTCTGACCTCCCCTGCATTGCATGACATGGGTGCACCAACCTACATGCAGACAGTACACTCATACACATAAAAAATAATAAATACATTTTAAAAATTAAAAAAAAATTCCTGTCTGAGAGAGCCCCCTGTCAGGAAGTAAGTCTGCCAAAAAGACAAACTTTGGACAAGAATCCAGAAGTAGGCCATTTTGGATGCAAATGGAAGTGGTTGGTTGGAGCTTGGCTTGCTTCTACTGGGATCTCTTTCCCTGGCCATCTGCCTAATTTGGAGCTAAGCAGCTCCTGGTCTCCTTCAGTAAGGTTTAAACAGAAGATGAGAGATAGGCATATCTAAGCAGTCTGGTCAAAGTGTGGTTGATACCCACCATTATCTTACCTCTGGTTGGTCTTGCAAATCAAACTCGGGGTGGGGGTGTTCTCAATTTAGCTGTGTCTGAGGTGAGGTTTGCTTAATCTGGTTTGGGACCCATTCAAAGGTAACAGACGCAGGTCCTGGGCTCGGTCCCAGGCTCTGTCCTGGCCACTATAATTATTATGTCAGGGAGTGACTGCCTGTGAGCCTAAGCACTGATGCCCATCTCTTTAAGCCAGGGGATGTGGCAGCCCTTAAAGCCTTTTTGGAGAGCTCCATTCACCATTTTTTTCTTTTCTTTTCTTTCTTTCTTTCTTTCTTTCTTTCTTTCTTTCTTTCTTTCTTTCTTTCTTTCTTTCTTTCTTTCTTTCTTTCTTTTTTTTTTTTTTTTTTTTTGTTTTTCTTTNGTTTTTGGCAGGATCTCTCTTTAGCCCCAACTAGCCTGGAACTCACTATGTAGACCAGGTTGGTCTTGATCTCTTAAAGCTCCACCCAACTCTGCCTCCCTTCACTTTAATGCCCGGCCATTGGCTTTGTTTATCCATGCCTGTATAAGTTAGCTGAGGTGGTTTCCTGGGTCCACAGTACCAGGATGAAGCCAGCTTCCTGTGACTGGAAGTGTGTTCCTGACCCCGCAGCACCATGTAAGCTGACCATCTGGAGGACTCAACGGGAGCAGTGGGCCCAGAGAACCTAGCGGGGTCAGAGGACCACAGCCCTGCTTTGGTCATTCTGCAAGATGACCAATGAGCACATGGCAGAAGCCTGAGGAGCTGGTCACCTGAAGAGCAAATGAGCTATTTTTGACTTTTCTAACATGCTTGTATTGTGCTGCTGTTCCTTGTCTTTGTTGCAATGCTTCTCTTTTTATTTTATTATTATTATTATTTTTTTCTTCTTAAATGCCTTGTTTTATTTCATAGAGAAAATAAACACAGAAAACAATTGAGCTGCCAGAATCTCTTAATCCGCAACACATTTTACATTTTGCACACTGTTTCCCTCTATCCATTAATCATTGACCTGGCTTACACAAACCAACTCCCTTTCCTGTTTTAATTTTTATATCAAATACCATCCATTGCAAAGAGGCAAAACTCATTCTACACACATTATAATACAGCGACCTTCTGATTAGTAGTAGAGCAAGAAAATGCTGCATATTTTATAAAGAAGAGAGTTCTGGCAGAGCGTAGTGGTCACCACACATGCATCTGTCCCTGGGAGCTGAGTCTGAGTCATGAGGATGCTGGGATCCCGAGGGTGCAAGAGGCTCTGCTCTACCAGGATGGCCCACTGAACGAAGCTTCTGTTTTCCTTTCTGGATGGGCTCTTTTCTGTGTTTTATTATAGTCCATTATCTTAATAGAATTAAAAGACACTAGCTTATTTATTTTCCAGAAATCAAATTTATTGTTTGTATCGCTATAGAGACTAAGAACACAAAGTTAAGAAAACTCAGTTTTCCCCTTAGCCCCTTCTTGGGCCTTCCTGGAGTGGATGAACATGCACCTTACTTGTCTTGAGCTAAATGTTTCCCCCTGGAGCTGTTTGCACCTCACTGGCTGCTTGTACTAATTGCCTAATTAACCAGCAGAAGCCCAGATTTGGTCCTCTGGTAAATAAGGGAATTTTTTCCCTCAGCTCCTCTCAGTGCAGGTGAAATGCCCCCACTGCTTCAGTAGTACTCTGTCTCTTTCTCTCTCTGCAAATAAAACCCCTGGGAACATCTTTTTCTTTGGTGGCTAACAAAGATTTCACCCAGTTTCATAGGAAACAAACTTCTTCAAATCTGAAATCTCTTTTTTTAAATTTTCATTTTTTATTGATGCTTTGTGTCTTTCACACATCATTTTCCAATTCAGTTCAGGCATATTTCCCTTTCCCTTCCCCCCACCCCACCCCACCCCATCCCAGATCATGCATTCTGCCATAACTTTCCTGCATCTTTCTCTGGTTTTTTTCATTTTTTAACAATAAGTGATAATTTATGAGTACAAGCATCCTTCATGTAAAACCAATTTGCAAGCAGTTGTGCCCAAACCCACACAGCTCATGAGTCCCACCATCCAGCAGGGGGGGCTTGTATGTTCAATCAAGTTGATCAAATGAGTGTCCAGACTATATTGCTGTAGTTTCACCATTCACCCCAATCGCAGCCCTTACATTCTACCACGCCCCCTCTTCCTCAGATTGTGCCCTGGGCTTAGAAAAGGGGCACAGGTGGATGAGAAGCAAAACTCTTTGTTGCAATGCTTCTCTTTTTATTTTATTTTTTCAGTTTTACAACTTTGACTCTCAGCAGTTAGTTCTCATCCACACTGATGAGATTTTTTAAAAAACATTATTATTATTATTATTATTATTATTATTATTATTATTAGTCTTTTTGAGACAGGGTCTTTCACTATGTAGACCAGACTGGCTTTAAAATCACAGAGATCCACCTGCCTCTGCCTCCCAAGGGCAGGGAAAACATTATTATTTTTATTTTATGTGTATAAATGTATTGCCTGTGTTCCCGTGTTGTGCAATGCCTATAGAAATCAGAAGAGGGCATAGAATCCTCCAGAACTGGAGTTATAGATGGTTGTTAGCTGCCATGTGGGTGCTGGAAATTCAACCCAGGTCCTTGAAAGAGCAGCCAGTGCTCTTAACCACCTCTCCAGCCCCTATCTGTAGAATTTTGAATGTGGTAATAGTTTACCAAAGTATACAGCTTGTTTAGTGAATCTTCATCCTTGTTACATTTTCTGGACAAATGAACACTGATCCATTTCTTTGGCTCAGACAGCTTTGTTGAACCTGTTATCAATGTGCACAGTTGGAGTACCCATCTCCTTTATGGCTAATTTCCAGATTTCTTTGAGTACTCGAGGGGCATGTTTCTTGAAGCCCACTCTATGGATGCCCTTGTGAATGTTGATGGTGTATTACTGGATCTTCCCAGTCACCACCTCACTGATGGCAGAAAGGCCCCTCTTCTTGTCCACCACGCTTCTTTATGGGAGCCATTCTGCAGGGCCCAAGTTGGAATGGAAAAAGGGCGAGAGGAATTATGGGAGGGAAAGCTGCATTTGCAAGTCTGTTGTTGTGCTTCTTGCTTTAGCACTTGCTGTAGGACTGCCTTCAGCTGCCCCTGCTGATTGGACTTTTGACCAAAGATTTCTGATAGCATGACTTCACCTTCTCTGGGTAGGACATATAACTCTTGCCATCTGTTTCTCATAATCTGGTCCCCTTTTGTAGTTCCAAAACCCCCTCTTGGGACCTATGCTGTTATATCACATGAAGTGACCAAGGTGTGACCCACACCCAACTCTGTCATATGCATTTCTTTTGCTAGGGAGAAGTCCTGGGGAGCTGTAGGCACAATGAGGCCATCTTCTCCATCTGCCAGCAGGAGAGACAACATGCTCATTTCAAATCACAGTATACCCAAGTGAAGGATGGTTTGAGGTCCAACACTCCCAAAGTGGGAGGCATTAAATTAGCTGAACTCAGAGCACTGATCCTCACCTGACAATGTCAGTACTTTTTGATGTGTGTGTGTGTGTGTGTGTGTGTGTGTGCTGGTCATCAAATGTTGGAAGTCTGTCATGAGAACAGGATGCAGGCTCAATAACAAGTACGTGTGTGAACAAGCTTCACCCCAATCTTCATGTTAATGGGCTTACAGCCCCTTTTGGGGCTGTGTTTCATGGGCCACCTGGAAGGATAAAGATGAAACAGCACTCCTCCTAAAAGATGCTGCTCTATAAAAGCCGGGAGATGTAACCCTGCTAATTTTACTGTCCTCGACCCAGAAGACTCAAGATGGAAGGATGGGCGCAAGATAGATACATGTATATGTAATATATATAATATGTTATTATATGTATCAAACCTTATATATTGTTAATTATTTTATATATTATATATCTTTTACACATACACACACACAGGTGAGGGACTGACCTAGGTGCCATATTTTATTTTAAAATGGTCACAGTCTCCCACTGAGCCTCATCTCATGATCTCTTTCATTTCTTCTATGAAGAAATAGAAAGCAGTCCACACTCTAACTCTGCCACAAGAAACTGTTTCTGGCTCTGTCAGAGACCATAACCCAGTTCCTTGAGGTTTCCTCTTGCTGTGTATTTGGGGGAACCAATATAGGAGACCAATGGCCTTGGGAGGCTAGAGTATTCATTCCCCTTGAGCCCTATAATGAAACAAGGTACCCCTGCCCTGCTACAAGGAGTGTTATAGCATAGGGTATGAATGGTTTCTGTGAGTACACTCTCTTCTGGCTTCCCCAGGCATGCATGCAAAACACTCATACACCTAAAATAAAAATATGTTGGAGATGCCAATCAAAATGTATATTGTTATCTATAAGGGATAAGAAAGAAAAAAGGGAAAGGGAAAAAGCTGAATTTTTTCTTTGTTCCTGGCTCTGCTTTAGAGAAATTCCTCTCTCTGGGTCTGTGTACTGGTACAATGAGAAACTGCTCCTCATTTACCCTTTGGGGTCCCGTTCTCTACTCTGGGCCTGCAATAGTTAAGATAGCCAGAGTGGGGTACACAAGCATTTCTTTTAGAATATCCTCCTTCCAGGCATGCCATGCACACTTCACACTAGCTGTTAACATCTGCTCTTCATTAAGAAACTTGGTTAAAAGTTTTAAGTATAATTTGGGGCTGTAGAAATATAAAACATCTAATGAAGTAAAATTTTTATGCTATGGTTAGTTATAAAATGTTGCTGGGCGTGGTGGTGCACGCCTTTAATCTTAGCACTTGGGAGGCAGAGGCAGGCGGATCTTTGTGAGTTCAAGGCCAGCCTGGTCTACAGAGCAAGTTCCAGGACAGCTGGGGCTACAGGGAGACCCTGTCTCAAAAAGACCAAAAAAAAATAAATAAATAAATAAATAAAATAAAATGTCCCCTCATAGGCTTATGCGTCTACATATTGCGTCTCAGCTTTTGGTGTTGTTTGGGGGAGGTAGCACAATCCTTCAGAGGTGGGGCCTAGCTGGAGGAAGTGGGCTGCTAGGAGGTGGGCTTTGAGACTTGGAGCCCCTCTGCTTCCTGTTATGCTGAGCAGCATGCCGCCGCACTCGCTCGTGCCAGCACAGCGTCCTGCTGCCGTGGCTTCTGCTCTCCTGACGGTATCCCCTCGAACCAGGAGGCAAAGTAAACCTCCCATAAGTTGCTTCTTGTCAGAAATGTGGTCACAGCAATGAAAACAGTATTAATGCAGAAAGTTGGTACTGAGAAGTGAGGTCATTTCTGTGGTAACCCCAAACACACCGCCTTTGGAGCTGAGTTACAAGAGCTGTGGGCTAGAGAAGTGGGGTGTATACTGCAGGCCAGTGACTTGAAGGGCTGTGATGGCGCCACAGTTAGCTCCGCATGCCAGACACGGAGCCCTAAGATTTGGCGTTTGCCCTACTAGGTTTCGTCTTGCATTGGTCTGATCTGTCCTTACTATGCTCCTGGTCCTACTTTTTTTTTTTATTTATTATTTATTTATTTATTTTTGTTTTTTTTAATTTTATTTATTTTTGTATGTGTATGAGTGTACTGTCTGCATGTAGGTCTGTGCACCCGTGTCGTGCAATGCCGCGGACGTCAGAAGAGGGTGTCGGATTCCCCTGGAACTGGAGTTCTCCTGGAATTGGAGTTACAGATGGTTCTCAGCTGCCATGTTGGTGCTGGGGGATCGAACCCGGATCCTCTGCAAGAGCAGGTCGGTGCCTCTTTACCACTTAGGGCCCCCATCTCCCCAGCCCTGGCCTTCTTCCCATTTTTTGAAAATGGAACTATTTACCTATCTACCATAGCAAGCTGCCCCCATTTTTTTTGTTTTTTTTTTTTTTTTTTTTTGCAAGCTGCCATTTTAAGAGAGGAGCAGGTGTATAGAGAAGGAAGAAAGGAAGGGAAAAGAGAAAAATGCCACAGATCTCCTTTTTTTGGTTATCCTCTATCAGTTTCCCTTCTCAGTTTGGTGAGATAGGAAATCTAGGAACCATTCTCCCACAGGGGAAACCAAGTGGGTTTTTTTTTTTTTTGGTCTTTTTGAAACAGGGTCTCCCTGCAGCCCCAGTTGTCCTAGAACTTACCATGTAGACCAGGCTAGCCTTGAACTCACAGAGGTACGCCTGCCTCTGCCTCCCTAGTATTAGGATTAAAGGCTTGGGCCACCACACCTAGCTCAAATGGGTTTCTGTAAGGAGCGTAATTAGCAATAGAGAATGTGTGGATTTGAAGTACTGTAACCTTAGAGAATAAAAATGCTAACCGGGCCTCAAGGCTGCTCAGATAAACACCTGAGTACTTGCCCAGCCATGAAGGGGTCTGAAGCTGACCATGCCCAGCTGATTAGTTGGCAAGAGGGGCATGAGGCACAGAAACAAGATAACCAGACAGGGACCCCACTTGCCCACAACCTGGGCATGAATAGACAGATAACCACCTGCTCAGGGATGGGGACCCCGGTACAAGCCACAGATTAACACCTGGGACGAAGTTCACTCTCCCTGGAATTGCACATTAGATCCGCTGGCTTGGAGCTGCCTGGGACCTGTCCACCCAGAGCTGCCACAGCCATCAGGTTGGAGATCCGCTTAAGCCAACCGTTGGCTTCCTGGAAACTCCCTAGTGTGGACCCAATCTGCCGCTTCCTGGAGGCTAGGAGAGAGTAGCATAACTGAGCAGTCTAGGGGAGCTAGGCTAGGAACTGGACAGAATTAGGATTATAGAATTAACCTGCGTGCGAAAGAATACAATTAGATTGCATCATAACAGTTGTGTCCTGGATTCCTTTGGACTTAAGTCCATGCTCGGGGCAGTTTCCATAGGAGTTCCCCAGAGACTGAACGGCTCGAGTCAATCAACTAGTCCCTTCTCCCTAGCCTGTCCTCTCTGTGCATTCCTTCACTCCATTTAGAGAAGATTGGACTTTGGAGCTCATTTTGTCTTTTCTCTGTCTTTTACATGTTCTTTTTAGTCTATTTTGAGAAATTTCTCCTTTTCATTACATTACTTTCTTGAGCATTTTATTTCTGCTATCCTATTACTTTGTAACTGCTTGGTCTTGTTTTTTCAGATCAACCTGTTTTTGTAAAGTTTTTTTTTTTTTTTTTTTTTTTTTTTTTTGTGTTTTTTTTTTTTTTTTTTTTTTTTTTGTTTTTTTTTGTCCTTTTGAGACAGGGTCTCCCTGTAGCTCCAGCTGTCCTGGAACTCACTCTGTAGACCAGGCTGGCCTTGAACTCACAGAGATCCTCCTGCCTCTGTCTCCCAAGTGCTGGGATCAAAGGCGTGCGCCACCATGCCCGGCTTATAAAGTTTCAAGTCAAGTTTTCCTCCTTTCCCTGTTTGCTTTTGTCTCCTCTCACGTTTATTCTTCATGTCTGCAAATGCTGGTGTTTTTCTCTCCCGATGCTAGTTTTACTAATAGCTTGGTGACCTTGCTTAAGAAAGAATGTTTGTAACTGGCTATCTCTCAGCAGAGGTGTGGGGAAAGTTCGAATTAATTTTTAGCCTGAGCCACCTGGTTCTTAGAATGAGGACTTTACTCTGGGGCACCAAACTGATGACTAAAGCCTCAAATTCTTTAAGTTTCCTTTTGTCTAGGACAGACTGGGAGTGGTGGAAGGAAGGTGGAGGTAGAGAAAAGCAAGCAGCTTGCTGGTTTTCACAGGCTGGCTGGAAGTTCTCCTCTCCAGCCTGTTGCTATCTGTTAACTCTCTTCAGTCAGCTTTCTGGCTCCCGGAGATGCATCCTGGGATCTGTCATCCTTATATGGTACCCACTTATTTTGTCTTCAGAGTATAAGTTTATTCCTCTTAATGTTTGTGTTCAGGTATATAGCAAGTTCAACAGGTCAAGGCAGAAAGCATAGCTGGTTCATTTTTAAAACTCCCCCATCCATTTGGGTTTTGTTATCTCACAAGTAACAAATCTCGTGAAATCCCTTATAAGTTAATGCATTATTTACATTGAATAACTTATTGCTTAAAAATGTACACAAGTAATATGCAAAAACATGCAAATACCAAACTGCACGTGCTGTAAAGGAAAGAGAAAATGGCTTCTTCCCCCTCTTGTTCTGGTTTGCTCTCTTCTTGGGAACTAACTGCTGTCAATAATTCCATTTATATCCTTCTCAACCGTTGTCTGTGAAGTTCTGTATCCATCTTTCTGGTTATCAGTTTCTCTTTTTTAATACAGATGGGCTTAGATTTTATGTGTTGTGAATTATTTTTGTCACTTGTCAAGATGTCAGATCTTTCCATGTCAGTAGATATAATTATCAGTCTTTTTCCTACTTGTTGATATTGAATGTAGTTTAAAGCTTTCCTTTCTCTAAAAAGGCAAAATCTCTTACTTCATTGACCCTTATGATGCTTCCCACTCAAACTGAGAAACCCTTGTCATAGCTATAAATAATTCTAGTAGATCAAACTGAAAAACTTAATTGGATGAAATATAGCAGGTGAAACAGATCATATATATCACATAATACTATGTAGAAATATAGTTCAAATATCTAACAAATGAAACACCAAAACTTCTTTATTAAAATTAATGTTATTCATTCCAGTTCATATATGATGTGGAATCAAATCTATCTATCTATCTATCTATCATCTATCTATCTATCTATCTATCTATCTATCTATCTATCTATCATCTAATCTTCAACTTATTTATTTTTGAGACAGAGTCTCCCTGTAGCTCTTAGCTGGCCTGGCCTGGAATTTACCATGTAGACCAGGCTAGCCTCAATCTCAGGAGATCCATCTGCCTCTGCCTCCCAAGTTCTGGGATTAAAGGCATGTACCACCACATCCTGCTAAATCTCACTTATTTTGCTTACAATTAGTAAGTCAGTTCACACTTCTCTTAGGCTTGCTAATAACAAGCGCCACGTTTGAAATTCCCCTTTCTCTTCTGTTTCTTTTCCTGCTGTACCGTTTACTTAGCTTTTTCTTCACATGCTAAGCTCCAGTTTCATCACATTCTTGTTTGCTTTTCTCCCTTGCAGTGCTTCTGAGCCTGTCTGTCTCAGAGCCTCATGCTTGCCAGGCACATGCCCTACTGCAGAGTCCTATCTCCAGCTGGCAGTTACCTTTGATTTATAATAGTGACCATGGCCACCAGAGCAGCACTGTTCTGGTAGTGACCCTTGTTACTATTATTTTTCTGGATCTGACGTTTAGTGATCACTCTATGACAATAAATAAAGGTAACACTGCACCAGGGAATTACAAACAAATTCAGTTGTGTATCTAATCAATGGCCAGCAAAGTTTGGTCTGATGTCCAGAGAAATCTTAAAGGACTGAGTCCCAGACATCCAAAGATCATTTCTCCCTGAGGGCTACACTGGGGGAGGAGGAGCAGTGAGTTTGCCTTTGTGGTGTTCCCACATGTTTACCCCATTCTGTGAGATGTTATAACTGTCCTATTAGGTTGTGCTGGGCATGAGATGGAGGCATTAGCAGCATGGTCGGAGCAGCTCTCCGTGGGCTGGGGCCAGCTGACACATGCCACTTAGGTTTCCAAGGAACCAAACTCCCCTCTCACGCACGGCTGATGCACTTGTGTCTAAATGTAGTGCTGCCAGGGCCGCTAGCCAGCCTCGGGGCAGGAAATAGAATGTCACCTCCTTCAGCAGAGAAACTGGCCTTGCATGATTTATACTAGGGCCAATGAGAAGGCCCAAAAGGAGCTGACTGAGGAAGGGAGACGGGGGACGCCTGACGGATCTTGTTTTGGGTTATAACTGTTGACAAGCTACTTAGCTGTCCCAGGTTTAAGGACATCTGCGTAGAAGATGGAGGTAACTTACACATGTTACTGGAGACTTATGAAAACAATGTTTCTGACTGACCTCTGCGTATAAGATGGAGGTAACAATATTTACATTACCATCTTACTAGAGACTTAAGAAAACATTGTTTCTGACTGGCCACTTGGGATTCATGGAAGGTGGTATTGGAGTTCAGGTGATAAATTTACTTTGTGTTTTCAGCAGTGTTAACGTAAACCCTCAAGAAAATATTTTCAAAGTTTGATTAAGAAAACAACAATAAAAAATGAACAGCTGTTGGTCTTGGGTACATACACTTGTTTTTAGTTTAACCAAGTTTGGGGAAATTGTATATATAATTCAGACTTTATAATTTGTTTTTTAAACCTATTGCTGTGATTTGTAAATACAAGTGCTTTAATGATTTGTGAATGCTGTACCTGGTGATTGTTCCCAAATACTCAACAATTTTGCTTAAAAAATTCCTTAACTAAGTCTGTTTGATAGTTTATGAACAGAGTACACAGAGTCAAGAAGCTTTCGTCTCTAGTTGAATGAGGAGTCTAAAAATCAGCACAGCTGGGCATTGTGTCTCATACCTGCAATGCGAGCACTTAGGAGACTGAAGCAGAATTGCTGCGAGTTTGAAGCCAGCCTGGTCTTTGTAAGGTTATAAATGCCGGTTCTTATCAACTGGACTCCTGAGGGAGTCTCATTACCGTGTTCTTGGTTCATTAGACTTCTGTCTGGTGCACAACATAATTCCTGCAGGTCTAGGGGATGAATGGTGATAATTATAGAAAAACTTTTTTTGTTGTTAAATAACATAGATAATACACTTCATTTTAAGGGGGGGGTAGAAATATCAAATATTGGGGCTGAAGAGATGGCTCAGTGGTTAAGAGTGTGGACTGCTCTTGCAGAAGACCCGGGTTCGATTCCCAGCACCCACATGACAGCTAAGAGCCGTCTTTAAGCCAGGCATGGTAGCACATGCCTTTAATCCTAGCACACAGGAGGCAGAGGCAGAAGGATCTCTGAGTTCAAGGCCAGCCTGGTCTACAGAGTGAGTTCCAGGCCAGCTGGGGCTATAGGGAGACCCTGTCTCAAAAAAAAAAAAAAAAAAAGAAAATATCAAATATAGAAAATAAGGATAATCTGTAGTCTCTCCTTCGAATTAACTCTACCAGCATCCAGATATATTTTATTATTATTTTTTGTCTTTTTGAGACAGGGTCTCCCTTTAGTCTCAGCTGGCCTGGAACTCACTATATAGACCAGACTGGCCTTGAACTCACAGAGGTCTTCCTGCCTCTCCCTCCCAAGTGCTAGGATTAAAGATGTGTGGCACCCAGATATATTTTAAACAAAATGGTATGTGCTTGCTGCTTTGTGTCTTGCTTCTGGGGTCTTTTCTTGTTGGATCTGGACAGAGAACTATAGATCCTTACCATTTCCTGCCCATGGTAGGCAGAGGTCCTGCTACTGTTGCTGGCTGGGTGGTGACAGGTGAGGGGCTCTGAACTGAAGGGAGAACTTGAAGGAGAGCTATCAGGCTTGTTATTTTTGATGTTGGTGCACTTCTTTAGACCTTGTGTTTGGTTATTTCCAAAGTGGTGAACATTTGCTGACTTTGGTGTCTATGGCAGTGCCAGTTTCAGTCCTTCCCATCCCAGGCTCTATAAACTCCCTCCTTACATGCTGTAACCCATATGCTGTGCACTGCCCACACATTGCACGCTATAGAACTGTGACTCTTGTAACCACCACCACCACCCAAGATATAAGATATCTCTAGCATCCCAGAGTGGCTCTGTGTCAGGTCACTTGATCACTTCCATCCATTTCCCTAATGGCTTTCTCATGGTACTTCTCTTCAAAAATTCCCACAGGACTGTTCTCTGTCTCACTGCTTCAGGTCTAAACATTTCTGCCTAATTTTCCCAGTCTACTCCACTGAATCTTCTGAGCTTCCACTGACACACCTTGACCTGTTCCTATACAGACTCCCTAGCTGGCAGGCTCTACCTTGGTCTTTGTTGACTCTGCTGTCACTAGAACTGCCTTTCCTTGGCTTCCCATCTCAGTGCTCAGCCCAAGCCTGTTTCCTACAGAGCATCCTCCCCAAACTTGTTTGTTGCCTCCTTTTTTTCCTTTTCCTTTTCCTTTTCCTTTTTCATCTTCCTTCCTTCCTTTCTTCCTTCCTTCCTTCCTTCCTTCCTTCCTTCCTTCCTTCCCTTTCTTAATCTCTTTCTTTCTTTCTTTCTTTCTTTCTTTCTTTCTTTCTTTCTTTCTTTCTTTCTTTCTTTCTTTCTTTCTTTCTTTCTTTCTTTCTTTCTTTCTTTCTTTCTTTCTTTCTTTCTTTCTTCCTTCCTTCCTTCCTTCCTTCCTTCTTTCCTTTCTTTCTTTCTTTCTTTCTTTCTTTCTTTTTCTTTCTTTCTTTCTTTCTTTCTTCATTCTTTCTTTTTTTGAGACAGTGTCTCCCTAGCTCTAGCTGGCCTGGAACTTACTCTGTAGACCAGGCTGGCCTTAAACTCACAGAGATCTGCCTGCCTCTGCCTTCTGTGTACTGGGATTAAAGGCATGCACCAACATGCCCAACTATCTCCTCATTCACCATGATACTCTGTGGCTAAGTTTCTGGAAAGATGGCCCTGGGAGCCCAGCTGACTGACTCTGGATGACTATGTGTGTCTTGTACAGATGTTTTCTGAACCCTGTCCTCATTCACTGTCTCAGAGATAGGGCTGTCTGAGGGTCTGCCAGTCACCAGAGTCCAGTCCTGCTTGGTATGTGTACTCCCTTTCTCTTAGTACTTTGTCATCTGGATGAGCCAGGGGCCTCCCCAGAAGACCCTCAAGTCCCAATTCTGCTCAAAGTTCTTCAGATTTCATGCACACGCACACACACACACACACATACCAGCCTCCTCCACACACTCTCCAATATACCCCCACACATATCTATAACCCCCCCACATCACACACACAAAAATACCACACACACCACACCACATATACAGCACATACCATACATCATACACACATACCACACCACAGACACCACAGCACATGCACACTACACATCACACATATATACACCATATCACACACATACCACACACATATTCACTATACATCCCACATACACTACATATCACACACAGAAATACAACACTATACAACACACAACACAACACACAGAACATAACACACACCATACACATCACACACACCATACCATACACATACAACACATACTCACTATACATCACACATATACTACATATCACACACAGAAATATAACACTATACAACACACAACACACAGCACATAACACACAACACACATCACACACACCATACTATACACATACCACACCAATACACCCACTACGTATCACATATACACTACACATCACAAACACACCACATACACTACACATACCACACACACCACATACACTACACCACACACACATATACACATACACCATACCACACATAATATATCATATACAGCACAGAGCACATAAAAACCACACATCACACACAAACACCACACACACCATTCCATACACATACCACATCACACAGCACACACACACACCACAGCACATATATATTACACATCATACACATACAACACATGCATATACTACACATCATACATCACACCATATACACTAAACACACACACACAAACACCACACCACATATACACTACACACATACACCTTCCTCTAGGTTTTCAGAGAGGAGAGGTGAGATGGAGAGGGAAGACTAAGCGGACTAGATCAGATCCTGTTCATCGGATGCCGATAGGCAGGCTAGAAGCACTTTTGTAGCACAGTTTGCCCTGTCCTACTCATCTTTTACAGTGAGTGACCACCCCACTTTCTCTATTGCTCTGCTGTGCTAATCTCACTCCCATCTGGACTTTTGGGGTTTCTTGTGGCATAAGCAGAGCTCAGTTCTGTTAGTACATCAAGGGGCTTAAATACGATTGCAACTTGAAGTGCTTAGCACAGGGTTTGCCCATAGCCAGGCTGAGAAAGGCAATCTAGTATTAAAAGTCTTCAGGTCTTTCTCTGATTCCTGTTAGTCATGCAGTGTGTGTGTGTGTGTGTGTGTGTGTGTGTGTGTGTGTGTGTGGCCTACAGAAACTCCCCCTCCTGCAGTGAACGCTGGCCTCAGAGCTGTAGGGCCCAGCCCCCTACTGATTCCCTGTGAGCCTCAGTGTCTTCAAGAGCAAAGAGGGATCATAATCCCTCCTCCTCGGAAGAGCAAATGTGAGACACAAGTGAAAATGTACTACAGGTGGAAACGCCTTGACAGTGTGAGCTGGCAGAAGGTTAGGCAAGGCAATACTTTGGCATGAAACTGGTTGGACCAGCTCCAGCTTGCTAGTTTGTTTGGGGTTTCTGGATTGGCAGTTGGCAAATTCAGCCCTCTAGAGACAAACTCAGATTCGAATAGGAAGTTTTGGACTACCGGAATGTAACTGCCTGAACTTAAATTCAAGTTTTTCTATGCATTTTAGAACATTCCTTTATCTTTCCAAGCCTCAGCTTATGTGTTTTAAAAATGTGAGTACCAGCTCCTTCCTCCTACAATTATTGGTTGGGGCAAATGAGATGATTCATATGGAGACATTGCACCATTGCACCTGGCACACAAAAGTGCTCAGTAAATATTTATCATCCCCTTAGATGTGTTTATTGTTCAGCAAAGAATGAGTAAGTGAATGAATGAACAAATGCCTGTTGGTTGGATGTGGTTGCTTGGTGGTGCCTTTTGTTTTTCTTCTAATATTTCAGGCCCGTTCCACCTGACCTTGCTGAAGCAAGGGACTATTTGACAAGGATGTAGGGAGGGAAAGGTGAAATAAAAGGGCTTTGACTAGGGATTAGACTGAAAGCAGAAGACTGGCAGCAAACCCAGCAGCCACCGAAGGGCTGGCAGCCGACCTCCACCCGGACAAGCTTTCAATGCAGTTGTTGCCACCCACTCTGCTTCTTCAGAGAAGCCAGCTTGGTTTGGGTTTTATTTCCAAGTCCAGTTTCTGGATTCATTCCGGCAGGACTGTGGCTGTTTTATTTCTCTCTCTGGGGTGGCTGAGAGGAGACAAGAATTAGCAAGCGATATTGGTATCTGGGCGTCCCCTCCCTTCAGCCCCCTCCTCATCTCCTCAGATAATGGTCAGAGCTGAGCCTGTGGGACACAGGCCGATCTGATGCCTGTAGCTACCCCAGATGCTGCTCAACCCACAGAACAGGGTGGGGAGTTCTCTGAAGGCAACGTTTTATCATCTGGTTGTGTCTTTGCTGTTAACTTGCTGTGTGACCTGAAGAACCCCTTTCCTCTCTCTGGTGCTTAGATTTTCCTGATTGAACATACAACCCCTCACCCCCCGCTGGAAGGTGGGGCTGTGGGGGTTTGGGCACAACAGCCTGCAAATTGGTTTTACATGAAGGATGCTTGTACTCATGGATTATCACTTATAGCTAAAAAATGAAAAAAAAAA
>VZQC01013693.1:219560-253282 GCA_009823505.1 Rhizomys pruinosus | reverse complement strand
CCCCCCCCCCCACCCGTCCCCTGCTGCCAGGTTCAGCCCCAGGACTCTCTCCTCCTTTTCTCTCCGCCCTCTTTGGACTACTCGATGTTTGTTTCACAACTAGACTTGGTCTGCTAAGTAATGCAGGAAGTGGGCCCCCGGGAAGGCAGATACAGCCCAGCAGAGCAGATAACCAAGTGAAGCCTCTGGAGGCTTCTGGGACCTCGTCAGGGTCAGAGATAAGCGGAAATACCAGGCTTATCGCTAAGCCCGAGTTCTTCCAGAGAAGTCACTCTGGCCAACCAGCCCACCTCATTCCCAGGGCTCCACATGGTTGGGCATATCCATCTCCGGGCAGAGTAAACACCGACTTGGCCACTGCGGCTCCAGGATGGGAACTCTGTGCCCTGTTCCAGCACTGTGCAGGCCCAGCACCAGAGGCCAGCAGCGGGCATCAGATTACACCCAGATTTTTGCGGTAAGGGGAGCTCCATGTCAGTATGCTTTGAAGTTAGAGCCTGAAGAACAATTGGTAAGGTCATGGGACCAAAGGAGACAGTGACAATTGTTCCCCAGACCCATGTCCTCTTGGATGAAGAAACTCAGACAGTTTTAATTAATAGGTACAGACTATGGAGCGCCACAGGTTGGGCTTCGGCTCCTTCAGGGTGTACAGGGCAGATACGGTCAAAAGCCAACTAAAGTCTGCATTGAACCGTGTGTCTTGCTGAGATTGCGTTTCATTTGTTTTCCTTTCTTGGTATTTTTGAGACAGGGTCTCCCTTTTAGTACCAGGTGTCCTGGAGCTCGCTCTGTAGACCAGGCCGGGCTTGAACCCACAGAGATCCACCTATCTCTGCCTCCCGAGTGCTGGGATTAAAGGCGTGCGCCACCACGCCCGGCTTGTTTTCCTTTCTTAAGTGAACTTAGCTCCATGGAGGACGATTGCACCTTCTAAATACACATCAAGGTCAACTAATGGTGTATGTGGGATACTGGGCAGGCACAGGGTAGGCTGATTTGAGACTGAGGAGCTGTTTGCTCTGCCTGTAACAAGGTGAATAAGCACATGTTGTCTTGGGCTGTTTGGGGTGGGAGGTACCGGGTATGTGCAGTTGCTTTTAAGGAGGGCGCTTCTAATCTCTACAGTTTTCAAATGCCAGGTGCGTGCCAGGCACTGTGCAGTTGTGCTTACATTGGTATTCACTCCTGCTGCACTGTGACAAGCCCCCTGTGAAACGAAGAAAGATGTGATCAGAGAGGCTGGGGAGTATCTACAGGCACAGCTTGCTCCTGTGTGTTTGCAAAGAGCACCTTCTGGCCACCTGGCTTCCTTCTCTCAGAAAATTCTCTTAATATTTGATTTTGTTGGAGCAGAACTTTCTACCACATGCAGTATTTTATAAATATACAAAATAAACGAAGGGTTCTGTGTGTTTTGTTTCTTAGACACTGTCCTTGCGTGCTCCATAATTAGCCTCTTACCCCAAGAGTGGGGGTAAATTTCTTTTACTTACCTCTTTATTTGCTTATTATCAGCTCGATCCATGGACTTTCTCTTAGATAAATGAAGATTTAACTTTCTCCTGTTTTTCCTTTCAACCTGATCCCAGATATGTTTCTGCTTTTATCAATAAAGTATTTCATTTCAGCTATAAATATTCATTGCCAGCTCAATTATTTTATTATAATCTCATTTTTCTTGTGAAACTGACTTTTATTCCCTTTTGCTGTATCTGCCAGTAATGGGCTGATGGTTAATCTTCGAGTACTTCCAATGTGTCAATCATTTATAAGCCTTGTGCACTTTCCAGCATGCCCATGTTCGCATTCCACCAATTCCATGAAATATGTCTCATGGTTATTTTTCTTATGTCACAGAACGGAAAAGAAATGCAAACTCAGAAGTCAGGTAATCCTTGGCCACATTCTGGCTAATAATTGGTAGAAAGAGGCAAGAGTTAAATCTAGAGAGTCTGACTCAAGAGCCCCAACCTCTTAACATTTTTTATGTATCTTTAGGACTGGGAGTAGCTCAGAGGTAGAATGCTTGGCTAGCCTGCACAAAGTAGCCCCCCTTCACGAACAAGATGAAACCAATGTGTGTGTTTTGCTGTTTTCTAAAACGGGGTCTCAGGTTCTAATGTAGCTCAGGCTGGCTCAGCTAACTAGGTAGCTAAGATTGACCTTGAGGTGCTGAGCGTCCTGCTTCCACTTTCCAAATGCTAGAATTGGAATCATGAACCACCACACCTTTCTAATTATTCTGTATACTTCCCACCCCCAGGCCCCTTCTTTTGGGGGTTTCTTCATTCTCCTAATTCAACTTTGCACCTAAGTTGAAGCTCCTGTTTCCCTTCTTTTATTGGAGATATACCTTTTATATTATATTATATTTTATTTACAGGATTACATAGATTTTATTTATAGGCTTAAAAGTAGGATGAACGTGTTTTTGATAGTTCTAAATACCCAGGGCAGAAGGTTCATGGCTGGTGGCAGTATCAGGTCTCATTGCTTTGTTTTCAGTAATTCCAGTAGTCAATAATGAAAAGCAGAATTTAACAGGTCCTTCCCCAAGCCCCAAAGCTCCCATCTTAAGAAGAGAAACAGATCGCTCTGTGTTATTTACTTCCATAATGGAAGCATGACTGACTTGAGAAGAGAGCCGTGAGGGAGACCTCTAACACTGTGTTTCTTTCCGTCTTGATAATTTTCAGTTGGATTTAAAATGAAAGTTCCAGAAATCATTTGGGTCTTTTTGTTTGTTTTTATTTTGTTTATCTTTGAGGAAGAGTACTGAAAAGTAATCTGGATTCAGAATCTGGAGATACACCATTAAAGAAGCTTTTTTAGAGAGGGAGAAAAAAAACACTAAATGTTTTTAAACCATTGCAAGCTGTAAAACTCCAAGAAGGGTGGACTGTCCTCCAAATGCTGCGAATAAGTACTTTCCAATCTAGAATTCTGTCTCCACCTCAACTGTATTCCAGCATCCAATTGTTTTCAGGATACGTTGCATGTTGTATGACCTTTTTTCCTAATTTCAAAAAGCTTTTATTTTATTTTTAATTATGTAATGTGTGTATGGGGTGGGGGGGGGCATGTGCAAGCTCCGTGCCTGTAGACAACAGGGGTGCCTTAGTCCTCTGCAAGAGCAGTACATGCTCGTACCCACTGAGCCATCTCTCTAGCTCTCCAGGAGACTTACAATCTTCTCTTTCTCCCTATATTATAAAATTGCATAATGACTATGGCATTTCTTTGACAAATTTCTTTATGAATTTCCTGAAAACTCCAGTTAATTAGATGTGAAACCCATTGAATACAGGGAAATATCATTTGTTTCTTATGCATATGCCTTAATTTTTATTTTACTTGTTATTTTTAATTTTTAACTTTAAATTACATTTATTACTGGTTGATTGATTTGTGTGTACACGTGTGTGTGTGTGTGTGTGTGTGTGTGTTTGTATGTATGTGTATATAGGCACACACATGCCATGACACATTGTGGGAGCTAAGAGTCAGGTCTCTCCTCCTACCATGTGGGTTCTGGGGACAGTTCAGGTCACCAAGGTGTGACAGTAAGTACCTCTTCCCACTGAGCTGTCTCACTGGCCTTATTTTTTTGTTTGTTTGTTTGTTTTTGAGACAGGGTCTTACTATGTAGCTGGCCTTAAACTCTCAGAGATCCACTTGCCTCTGCCTTTCAAGGGCTGGGATTAAAGAAGTATGCCACTGTGACCAGTTTATGTCTTTATTTTTAGTCCATTGTCTGACATAATATCTTAACTTTCTTTCCTAACCTATCCTGATGCTTATATATTAATATTGTGACAAGACACAAAGAATACTTTGAAGAGAGAATCCATTGGTGGACTAGATTAAAAGGAAAATAGTGTTAGGTTGTGACATTTGAGTATTGACAGTGTTAAAAGTAAAACAATGAAAGAAAACCAGAGAATGAAGTAAGGCTATATCGACAGATAGATTTAGGTAAACCTACCTAATAGAGCTTATCTATTATAGCTGAGGTGGCTGTGACTGTCTTGTCAGGTATAACAGTAGTTCTTGCATAGGATTTAAATTAAAAACCTGTATAAAGCCTGAATTATTTTTTGTACCCTTTAAAGTCTAAATTTGTTTTGTATTATATCAATCTTTTTTTCTGATCTTTTTGAGAAAGCCTCTCCCTGTATCCATAGCTGGCTAAAACTCACTATATACACCACACTGGCCTTGAACTCATAGAGATCAACCTGCCTCTGCCTCTCAAGTGCTGGGATTATGTGCCACCATGCCCAGCTATATCAATTATTTTAATAGTTGGTTATATTTTCCTACTGGGTGTTTAAGATCATGCAGGATCTCCTGAAGCTAGACTTATATAGTTAGCCACCATGTGGGTACTGGGGAAAGACCCCAGGTCCTCTGCAAGAGCATGCAGTGTCCTTAGTGTTGAGCCATCTCTCTTTAGCTCTAGTTCTTAATGTTATAAGTGCAATTTAAAATTTATCTTAGAAATCTAAGATACTGGCTACTATTATCTTAAGACTTAATAACATAGCCATCTTTATTACATACAGAGCAAGTTACCTAGATTTTGAATGCTATTATGTGTTGGTATTATATATCCTGTGATCCCCACCATATAAAGAAAGCTTAAGAGATATTTAATAAACACATATAGCTGTCATTTTTTGAGTACTATAGTCTTAATAAAGATCTTACATTTAACATTTGTATATTAAGAATAATTTTGGAAAAGAAGTCCATAGGAATTTCTCCAACAAGGATTTATAATGTATATTACCCAGGGGCATCTCAACCAACATAAAGCATTGTATGTTTATTTTTGTTACCCTATTATACAAATGAAATTAGTACTTTTTAATTGAGTAATTAATAATTTAAAATTTTATTTTTACTTATTATTTGTACTTTATGCATATGCATATGCATGTATTGCATGCATGTATGTAAGTGTACCCGTGTCATGCAGTGCCTTCAAGAGGACAGAAGAAGGTATCGGATCCCCTGGGAACTGGAATTCTGGACAGCTGTTAGCCACCATGTGGGTGTTAGAATTCTAATCTGGGTCTTTTGCAAGAACAACCAGTGCTCTTAACTTGTTTGGAAGGAAATGCCTATTAAAATTTCTGTATTCAATGTCAAATTTTATAACATGATGAAACTTGCATCTTATGTCCCTCCTACTAAATGATTTATATATACAATTAGTATTTTAAGAGTTTACGAACCTTTTTTTTTTTTTTCTTTTTTTGGTCTTTTGATATAGGGTCTCCCTGTAGCCCCAGCTGTCCTGGAACTCACTCTGTAGACCAGGCTGGCCTTGAACTCACAGAGATCTGCCTGCCTCTGCCTCCCAAGTGCTGGGATTAAAGGCGTGCACCACCACGCCTGGCGAGTTTATGAAACATTTAACAAACCACAAAATACCATTTTAATAGGATTTAAGATTTTAACTGTATTAGTTACTTTTCTGTTGCTGTGATAAAATACCATGACCCCCAAAAAATCTTATAAAATAAAGAGTTTATTTGGGCTGACAGTTCCAAAAGGATAAGAGCATCCCGAATCATGGGCTTACGGTTCCAGGGGAATAAGTACATCATGGTGGAGAGACATGGAAGCAAGTGGCAAGCATGCTGGCTGAAACCAAAAGCTAGGAGCTCGGATCACCAATAGCAAACAGGAAGCAGAAAGGGCAGACTAGACTAGGGGACCATGCAACAAGTGTTCAAATATTTGAGCTTTTGGGAGACACTTCTTACTCAAACCACCTTGCTCTACTCTCTGGCCCCATAGTCTCACGTATTTGAACACTTGGTCAGTTGCTGGCACTGTTTGGGGTGGTCATGGGACCTTTGGGAGGTATCACCTTGCTGGAGGTAGCATGTTACCGTGTGGGCTTTGAGAGTTTGTAGCGTTGCCCCACTTCCAGTTTGTCTCTCTGCTTGTTGCATAAAAATGTGAACTCTTAGCAATCCCCCTTTCATTATGGACTGTCTCCCTGGAGCCATAAACCCAAATATCTTCTGTAAGTCGCCTTGGTCATGGTGTTTTATCACAGTAATAGGAAAATAATGCAAGTACCTTAGTTTATAAGGTCTTTTAATATATTCCTACACCATTCACATTTACACATATGCATACACACATTTTTTTAAATTTTTTAAAAATTTTATTTTATTTATGTGTATGAATGTACTGTTTGCGTGTAGGTCTGTGCACCCATGTCATGCAATGCTGCGGAGGTCAGAAGAGGGTCTCGGATTCCCCTGGAACTGGAGTTCTCCTGGAATTGGAGTTACAGACAGTTCTCAGCCGCCATGTGGGTGCTGGGGATCGAACCCGGGTCCTCTCCAAGAGTGGTTGGCACTCTTAACCGCTAGGCCATCTCTCCAGCCCCCAGTATTATCTAGGGGACCTCCCTGGTTAACAAATCCAAAGAAGGAGCCTATTCCTGGTATTGAACTTTTTATTTGCTAGCCTGTGGTGTCTAGAAGGGTATAGACCTTACATTTTAGAGTAACTCCATTTAAACTCTTTTTTTTTTTTATCATGTATCAAGTCTTATGTTAAGGTCCTTGATCCATTTGGAGTTGAGTTTTGTACAGGGTAAGAATTAAGGATTGAGAGTCATTCTTCTACATGTAGCTATCCAGTTTGTCCAGCACCATTGTTGAAGGTGCTTTTTTCTGATGTATAGTTTAGGCCCTTTGTTAAAATTCAGGTGGCTGTAAGTGCATGGATTTAAATCTGGGTCCTCACTTCTATTGCATTGATGAATGTATTGGTTTTTATGCCAGTATGATGCAATTTTATTACTATAATGCTGGAGTGTAATTTGAAATTAGGGGTGGTGATGGCTCCTGCCCTTCTTCTATTGTTCAAGATTGTTTGGGCTATCCTGAGTTTTTTGTGTATGTTTCTGTATGAAATTTGAGATTATGTTTTCAACTTCTATGAAGACTTGTGTTGGAATTTTAATGGGGATTCTGCTGAATCTGTATATTGCTTTTAGTAAGATGGTCATTTCCACAATATTGATCCTACTACTCCCTGAGCATGGGAAGTCTTTTGATTTTCTAGTATCTTCTTCAATTTCTTTCCTCAATGTGTTAAAGTTATGATTATACAAGTCCTTCACTTCCTTGGTTAGATTCCTCCCTCTCTTTCAGAGAGACAGAGAGAAAGAGAGAGAGAGAGAGAGAGAGAGAGAGAGATAATACACACGTAAACACACACACACACACACACACACACACACAATGTATTTGTCACTTTTCTGTTGCAGTGATAGAACCACTACAACCAAGAGAACTTATAAGAGGAAGAGTTAATTCCAAGGGAATTAGAATCCACTATGGTGGGGAGGCCTGATGGCAGGAGGTGCCCAAGCAGGAGCAGAAAGCAGAGCTTCACATCTTCAAGCAGGCACAGGGAGCAGAGATTGACTGGAGACTGGCCAGGCTTTTTCAACTCTCTAAGCTCACCCCTAGTGACGAGCTTCCTCCAGCATGACCACACTCTCTAAGCCCACACCTAGTGACGAGCTTCCTCCAGCATGGCCACACTCTTTAAGCCCACCCTTAGTGACGAGCTTCCTCCAGCATGGCCACACTCTTTAAGCCCACCCTTAGTGACTTGCTTCCTCCAGCATGGCCACACTCTCTAAGCCTACCCCTAGTGACGAGCTTCCTCCAGCATGGCCACACTCTCTAAGACCTCCCAAAACAGGGCCACCACCTGGGGACAAAGTGTCCAAATGCTTGGAGCCATTTTCATTCAAACCACCTCACAATATATATGGAGGTTACAGTGAATGGGACAATTTCTCTGATTTCTTCCATCACTAATTACCTCTTTTCAACACAGTCCATTCTGTTAGAGAGGATTTCCACTGAGATTTTTATTTGGCTTATTGAGTTTTTCATTTCCAGGATCATTTCAGCTTTGTGTTTTCTTCAGCAACTTCTGTTTGCAAAACTTGGATTGATTTCCTCATTTCATTCATCTTTTGTCCTTGTTGTCTGAGTTGTTTGACCAAAGATATAATTATTCTTTTGAATTTGTTGTCTGGAAGTTCTTCCAAGTCATTTTCATCAGGGGCCATTTCTAGGAGATTTGTATTTTTTTGGAGGAGACAAGTTGTCTTTGTTTTACATGTTGTTTTTATTTCTGCACTTGTATTTGTGCATCTGGAGTTAGTTTGTTGTTTGAGTTTTTCTTTCTTGGTTCTTCAAGTAGCCTTCTTTCAGCAGAGACATTTATAATGTTCTGGAGGGGGCTAGTTCATCACAGGGGTGGGATGCTGATGTCCTCTGTCTACTGAGGTCTCTATCTGTTTGACAGCTACAATCTGCACTGTGTAGTGGCTTAGTGGAGGAACTTGGAACAGGTGATCCTGGGTCTCAAGGATTGATGAATCAACCAGAGGGTCTCAGTCAGGTAGCTGGCTGGGCCCCGATGAGTCCTGAAGGGAGGAAGGGCTCAGGGTCTCCCAGAATTTGTAAGCGTCTCTGGTGGGGATTAGATTGGATTTTGGCAAATTGCAAAAGGAGGGTGAGGGGCCAGGAAAAGTAGCAGTCCCTTACAAGTAGTGGTCGGGTGATGGTAGGGTGTGCAAGCAGTTTATGTTGATCTCCTGGACATGGTGGGAGTGGGGGGTGCTGGAGAACAGGCACACACATACTTTTTTTTGTTCTTTTTGAGCCAGGGTCTCCCTGTAGCCCCACCTGTCCTGGAACTCACTATGTAGACCAGGCCAGCCTTGAACTCACAGAGATCCACCTGCCTCTGCCTCCTGAGTGAGTGCTGGTATTACAGGAGTGTGCCACCACACCTGGTGCACACACATACATTTTTTTAAGGTAGGTACAAAAATTTTAAATTATTTCAGTGTGAGAAAAGAAATGAATGAAAAAATATAAGTGGCCACGATTAGTTATTCTGGAGAATTCTGGGAGTGGACTGAGTTCTGTTCCATGTTTTCCCAATGTAGAATGGTGTGTAAACAATTATGTGGAAACACAGATGAGCACACTCATCTGTTACACTCAGAAGGTAAAAAGTTCCCATCTTTATCTTTGGGGTTTGTTTGTCAGTTTGTGTCTTAAACCTTCAGTCCTGAGAGATGATCATGTCGGGGGCAGGTTTTTCAGGACACAGTTGTTTAAAATCAACGGGGGTGGGGTGGGGGTGGGGGCAGAGAAGCCCAACAATTGAGACTTTGGAGTCTGAGGTTCTGTATTATTGAAACATCTTGGGCTGACATAGTTATTTGTGTTAGTAAGTTTCAGGAATTGTCCGAGTTTGATCTGTGGCTGTGATAAATACCATGACCAAAGCAACTTGGGAAGGAAAGGGTTTATTTCAGCTCATAGCTTTCAATCCTTAGCTGTGGGAGGCCAAGGCAGGAGTTCATAGCAGGAACCTTGATGTAGGAACTGGAGTAGAGACTGTGGACAAACACTGCTTTCCTCTAGCTGCTCAAGTTGCTTTACATATAGCCCAGGCCCACCTGCCTTGGGAGAGCGCCACCCACACGGGGATGAACTATTTTACATCAATTAGTAATTAAGGAAATGTCCCACTGATATGTCCACAAGCCAGTCTAATGAAGACAACTCTTTAACTGAGTTTCTCCCTTCCCAAGTACTTCACTTTGATGACTAAGATTAGCCATCATAGAAATAAACTTTGGACAGTAAAAACAAAAACATCAATAGGCCTGGCACAAGGAAAGAGTTTTACTCATTTGGGAAGGCAATACGAAATGGGGCCAGAGAACTGGAGTTTTTTGAAATCCTGATAGGACACGAGGGAATCAGAATAAGAGAAAGACAGAGTGGTGAGTGGGTTCTAATTGTCTAGTGTCATTCTGCAGAGCTTTCTGAATTTTGTTTGTTTGTTTTGCATTTGTTTTATTTTTTTAATTGAATTTTTGAGATTTTCATACAATAATATTTTATTTATTTTTTCTTTTGACAGATTCTCCCTGTAGCCCCAGCCTACCTGGAACTCATGTAGACCAAGCTGGCCTTGATCTCACAGAGATCCACCTGCTTCTGCCTCTCAGGTGCTGGGATTAAAGGTGTGTGCCACCTCACCTAATGTCCCTCAGTGCAAAGTTACCCACTGGATCTAGTCAGCCTATCTACAGTCATTCCTGAAAGAAGATCATCTCTCCCTCACCTGAAGTAATCAGCTGCCAATAGTTCTTCAGCTAAGGCTGGGGCCTGCTGCCCACTACACCAGTTCTATGCTGCATTTTTGTCTGATTAAGTCAGCATAGGTCCTGTGCATGCTGACACTGTTGTTATGAGTTCATATGAGCAAGTTCCCAGAAGCCCGAAAACCTCTGTTTTGTTATTTTCATGCACCAACCTTGGCTCTTACAATCTTTCCACCCCCTCTTTCACAATCATCACTGAACCATGGGTGGGTGAGGTTTAGTATAGGAGTTCTATCCAGCGACACACACTCTGCAGTGTCTTATTCTCTAAAACTTGGCCAGTTGTGGCCTCCTGTGTGCATCGCACGCTGTTGTATGAGGAAGCTTCACTGGTGAGAGTTCAGGGATGGATTAGTATTCTCTCTAGCCCCTGTTCTACTATGTTCCATGAGCCTTAGGTGTCAAGGCTCCACGGAGCATCTTTGAGACGTCTATTCTCTGTGGGTTACCAGTTGTGGAACTCTGTAATAGTTTCCATCTGTTGCCAAAAAGAAGCTTCTTTGATAAGTGGTGTATGGTATGCTTGTCAGGGTAGTAGGGAGGTCTGTGGCAGGCAGATCAGGAGGCCAAGGGCAAGGTGGGGGTGGCGATGGCATGTGGAGGGTCTAACAAACTAAGCTGGAGAATTGAGCCAGTCTGGGTGCAGGGGATCAGGACACAGTGGGCAGGAGTGGACTAGTAGTGTAGTCTAGAGATCTGAGGGGAAGGAACAGGAGTGGACCTTGGCCCACGGCTGCCAGGGGAGCAGAATGTGGAAGAAAGCTCATGCAATGTAGTTTAGATCCCCTTCTCTATTTGTGCCTCCCCTCTCTGACCCCTGCCAATTTAATGTACTGTGTTACCTATATAATATAACCTAGAGAGTCTAATTTGTGTCCCCACATGTCCTTCAGTGTGGTCTGTCCTCTGGAGCCTGGTGACCTACCAAGAGGCCCATCCTTGAAAAAGACTGTCTTTCTCTCTTCTAGCAACCATTGGTTGTCAAAAGTTCCTTAAGCTCGGTTAGGAGTTCTTACCCACTTCCTCACGTCTATGCGGGCTTTCGTATGGTCTGAGGGGATATGGGACTTGTCCATGCTGTCCCCATTGCTGTAAGTTTATATGAGTAACTGAACAGCTGTCTGGAAAACTCTATTACCTTTGATCCTCTGCTACCTCTGATTCTTACCATCTTTCCACTGTTTCTTCCACAATGATTCCTGAGACTTGGGAGCCTGCAGTTTGAAATAGATGTCCTATTCAGGGATACGTAATCTGCAGCCTGTTGTCCCCTGCAGGTTGACTTGTTGTGTATTTCTGTGTTAACCGTCATCTGCTATGTCAGGGAACTCTTCTGGTGAGAGTTGAAAGATAACAATATAGCATTAAATTATAACAGTCTAGCAATAAGTCATTAAGAGTCAGTTTAATACTGTAAGTATTTACTGGAAAACTACACCCTGTGACCTGCCCAGCCTCAGGTTCTTAAACCTGGTATCAGTGTCAATTATGGGCTCCATCCTATGAAGGAGACCTTAAGTCCAATTATAAGAAGGGTTAATGAGGTAGGGAGTGGGAAGGCTGAGCAGAGGGGAGAATATGGGGAGTGATAAGTAGCACTAAAGGCTGTATGGAAACCTGTCACTATAGAAGCTTCTTAAAGTATACACGTATATATTATAAAAACAGATTAAGAAGAGTCACCTTATAACAGGGGATATTGCCCCTACTAGACACCACAGGTTAACAAAATAAAACCCCAATGGCAGGAATGAACTTTCTCTCTTGAAGCTATTGACCAGGGGTCCTATAGACCCTCACACATTACTGGCAACTGCCCCTGCTCTTGGTTCCCCACCAGAACTTGATGGTAAGAGCCTATTGCTGAAGATAGTACACACATGAGCTGTAGGACAAACAAGGAGAAATCAAGCTGGTGCTGACTCCAAAGCCTCGTCTCTACTGGCTAGTGTTCACAGTGCTGGAAGGTGCCATGCCTGCTACCAGAAGAAAAGAAATAATCACCCTTTCCAAGCTGTGAATCCTGTGAACTACAACAACTGGCCTGGCAAGATATGCCCACCAGTGCAACAGCGGCATGAATGCTGTGGGGGTAACCAGCCACTCTAGTATTGTTTCTGTATTGCTGAGAGCCTATGATTGAAAATGAACATGGACTCTAATTGTTCCCGAGAGCCAGGATTTTCTTTGGAGGGATAGACCTAGGTGTGGATGGCTGACAAATTTTACTCCATGTATGACCTATAGAGTCTCTCTCTCTCTCTCTCTCTCTCTCTCTCTCTCTCTCTCTCTCTCTCTGTATGTTTTGACAGTCACTTATCCTGGTAGTGGAGCCATGAACTCTTATACATCCAGCACTTTTGATCATGTCCCTTGACTATACAAACTAGATCCATTTGTAGGATGATATTAAAGTTTAAAGATTTTTTTCTAATCTAGCTTGTTTTGAGGCCAGATAATATTACAGTAAATTAGTGGTCTTAAAAATAATTTAGGGTCTAAGGATCAGACTTATCCTACCTCTTGGGAGTATCCTGAAGCAGTAAGTCTAAGGAAAATGAACGTGATCTCCTTTAGTGATCATGGGGGGAGGCAACACTATAGCCTCTGAAATGCAATACAGCATCCCCTGAGGCCAACTCTGGGCCAGAGACCTGTGGGTTAGAGTGCCTTCCTTTCTGTCTTTAACTACCCCCCAAGCATCCTAGAAGGTGATCCTGAGCATAGCCCTAAAACAATTAGAAACACTGGTATGTTCTCTGAACACTCTTAGGCTGACCTTCCCCGTGGCCAGGGTTTAAACAGTTGCCTTACATTGCCTTTTTTTTTCTTTCTGAGGATAAATCTAGAAAGTTTGGTGCAAGTCCCTACTACAAGCATCTCTGAGGTATTTCCTTTACCTCTGTAGAATAAGGTTTTCATTCTAAGAAACTCTAAAAACCAACAATAACAACAAAAACACAAACAAAACCCCTCAAATGTCTGGACTAGAAGGCTGCCAGTTTTGGACAAGAGACAGCTTGCTTGTATGAATGGCATTGGCCGTTCTATTTAAAGTCACCATTCAGTGTGGGGTGTGGTGGTGCACGCCTTTAATCCTAGCACTTGGGAGGCAGAGGCAGGTGGATCTTTGTGAGTTCAAGGCCAGCCTGGTCTACAGAGTGAGTTCCAGGCCAGCTGGGGCTACAGGGAGACCCTGTCTCAAAAAGACCAAAATAAATAAATAAATAATAAAATAAAATAAAATCACCATTCAGGTTAAAACTGCAAGCGGGTGGCCCCCCCTTTCCCCATCTTTGGGGTTAATTCTCAAGGATCTCTTCAGTTGGGAATTAAGTTTTTCCTAAGATGGAGAATACATCTGAGAGGAAGATCAATAGGAATCTAGCATTACCTTAGTCATGAGGATTAGGTTTCCTGACCAGCAGGAAACCCTACAAGTTGTCTGAGAATCAGTAGTAGCACGAACTACTTAATTCCAGAGTTACTTTGGTTGGTGAGAACCAAGACCCAAGGTTTGCTGGTAATCAGGGTTGCATGCTTGCCTCAATTCCAGGCTACATTAGTCAGTGAAGACTAAGTTTCCTGACCAGCAACTCAGGACCCACAGTAGCCTTGACCAATGGGGTGGAAGCTTTTTTTTTCCCCATAGAAAACACATGATTACCTCTCTCAGACATGGCATTAACTTTTTCTGTTAAGAATTGGGAATGATTTAGACAAAACCCCAAAAGAAAAAGCTGCCTATTCCAGTCACACATAGTGGAGGTACAAGTAGACTAAGTTCTTTTTAAAACCCAGTATATCCATTATATAAAAGTAAGTAGATCCAGCTGGGCGTGGTGGCACACACCTTTAATCCTAGCACTTGGGAGGCAGAGGCAGGTGGATCTTTGTGAGTTCAAGGCCAGCCTGGTCTACAGAGTGAGTTCCAGGACAGCTGGGGCTACAGGGAGACCCTGTCTTGAAAAGCCAAAAAAAAGTAAGTAGATCTATTATGTAAAAGGTCTCAAAACCACAATAACCACCAAGGAAGTCTATAATTACCTCATTTGGATCTATTGCTCAAGACAATGTCTACCTGAGGAATTGTCTGCATACCTGTGGGGATAGGACTGCCCATATCAAATGAACATCAAAGAATTGGGAGCAGTTAGCAGAGATTTCAGCAGAAGTAACTAAAACATGGAGCATAATTATTAGGAGTCCTGAGAGGGAAAGAGCCTATTGTTTTAGTATCAGGATCCTTTATGACTCAGGGAAGGGAGTTCCTTCAGGCTGTTCCATGATAGTATCTCACTCTTTAATCTGAGTCCATTAGGATAAGGTCCCAGACTTCCAAACTCTTGTCCAATTGTCCCTGTAGAGAAAAGAAATGTAAGTTGGAGGCACTGGAAGGTATCAAAATTCAGGCTGTAGACGTTAGAGTCCTATAAGCAATGAACTCAACATTGAATTTACAAGCATCCCTTTTCCTCCACACTTGGAAACTTCAGGGTGGGGCAGGGCTTTGGGGAGGGTTATCTCGGGTGAGTGGAGAGGAGGTAGGAAAGAGATGCCAGAAAGCCTGGGCTGGAGTCTTACTGGCACCTCCCATTTCTATGATCCTGGTAGGCATTTGGGAAAGTGAAAGTAAGAAAGAAAAATGAAAGAAAGAAAGAAATTGGGGGAGGAGGACTGGGATGTGAGGCTTCACGCCTGTGGCACAGGAAATTCTAGATGAGCTCCTGGAGTTTAAGTGGTAGCAAAGAAGTTGCATGGTGTGATGGTTAATCCTGGGTATCCACTTGACTGGACTAAAGGACAAATAATAGAAAAAGGAACTTCGGATTGGACTACCTCAACCTGGATGGCCCACCCCAAATGTGTTCATTACCTTCTGCCAGCAGGCAGTATTAAAGGCCATGGCAGAGGGAGCTGATCCCTCTTATCCTGCTGCTTGCCTCTCTCTCACTGGTGAGTTTGTCTTGCTGCTGTGATCAACCCTTTGGATCCCAGCGTATATTGAGACTGCAGATCTCCTGGAATCCATCTGGCCTTCAGCACCAGATTGGGACTGCTCAGACATCCAGCCTTGCGGACTGAGCAGTTCTCTGGATTCTCAGCCTCTCCAGTGTGGCACGGCTACTGTTGGACTCCTTGAACTCTGTCACGTGAGCAAATCAATAAATTGTATATAGCTATATATTCGTCCTGTTGCTTCTGTTTCTTTAGAGAACCCTGACTAATACACATGGGCACCACCATCTTGGGGACATCATGTGGCTGTCCCCATCTTGATATCGCTAGCCAAGATGGTAATGAAGTCACATGGTTGGCACTGTTAAGAATTAGGAGTTGAGGGCTAGAGATAGTTCAGTGGTTAAAAGTACTAGCTGTTCTTTCAGAAGACCCAGGTTCCAATCCCAGCACCTACATGGCAGCTAACAACCATCTGTAATTCTAGTTCCAGGGGATCCAATGCCCTCTTCTGTCCTCTGTGGGCACTACATGACACAGGTGCACTTTTCTTTTAATTTTATTTATTTTTTATGTGTATGAATGTTCTGTCTGCATGTAGGTCTGTACACCTGTGTTGTGCAATGCTGCTGAGGCCAGAGGATGGTGTCAGATTCCCCTGGAACTGGAGTTAAAGATGGTTCTCAGCCACCATATGGGTGCTGGGGATCAAACCCGGGTCCTCTGCAAGAGCAGTTGGCACTCTTAACTGCTAGGCCATCTCTCCAGCTCCAACACAGGTGCACTTATAAACAAGCAGACATAACACTTATACATAAAATAAAAATAAATAAATTTTAAAAAAGATTGAAAAAAAGAATTAGGAGTTGAAAACTGAGAAATCTCTCCCAGGTAAATGTTAGGATCAGGAGTTGAAAAAGTTGTAGGTAGGAAAGAAAAGCCTCCAAGCTCATGCATTGCACACTGTCTTTTACAAGTTAATGAGGGGTGACTACTTACTGACCAGTAGGAGTCCTCGGGGCCTCACTGGACAAACATCCCTGCAAGGAGGTAAGTAGTTTTGTAAAGAGTCCTGGGGGTTGAGTAGAGTATCTACAAGGACCAGCACTACCTCCCCTCCATAAGGGTCTCTATAGGGCTTCCCTGATAAGGGTCTCAGAAGGTCTTGTTTGCAGAAATTTTGTGGTTGGGGTTTCTGGGTTTTCTGGATGGGCTTGTTTGCAAAGCAAGAATTGCTATATGGGAATGAGCAAAAAAAACAAAACAAAACTGATTTCTGGTTTGGGGATGATGGAGGTCTTCCCTTTGGCACCAGGTTTGTGAAGTCACTACTCAAGATGGCAGCAGTCACATGGCTGCCTCTGTCTGGGGGAGACCAGCTGCACATGGCCATTCACCATCCGGACATGAGTCTCCATGGGATCCTCACAGCTTACCTGGGGATTGTCCCATGGTGGCCACCTCCCAATCCTAAGTCTGGCCTTAGCAGCCTTCTTTAATGCATGCATTTTTCAGAGGCTGTAGGCACATTTTTGGCACCAGGCATGGGGTGCTGAAAGCTGAAGAAAAGAAATGGGGGGGGGAGGTGAAGGGGAGTCTGATTCCCTGGGTGATGATTAATTCACTTGCAGAAATCTGCCCTCACTTCTAAGAGCTTGATATTAGGTTTTGGAGTACAGAATACAGGAACAATGGAGAGAAATCAGACCACACCAGGCCTCGGAGGAGAATGCATTTATTCACATGCAGAGAGGGACAGCAGCCTTCCCACATATTGGAGGCCATTGCACTGGGAAAGGAGGTCATTGGGGGTAATACAGCTGTGGCTGACGGCGTGAGGATCAGGGGTGCTCTTCAGAAATTTATGCCCTCCCTTCTTCCTGGCACCATTTGCTCACACTCACCTGGAGAACCGGGGATTTATGGACTTCTTCCTGGGACTATTTGTTCAAGGAGACAGGCTGTCTTGGAAAACAGGTTATCTGAACAGACAGTCCTCCCAGGAGGGAGGGAAAGAGCTGACTGATAAGGCCAGAGGTTGTCTTCAGAGGGCTTCTGATTTCCTGCAAGGGGCATCCTATCACTTGAGAAAGAAGGAACAGTAGTAGCTTGGTGCTGTCTTTGAGGGAGGAGTTCAGAAGCATCTTTCTCTTACATTTCTCCTGGCTGGCTGGGCCACATTTCTAACAGGTGTATATCTGAGTCTGGAGGGTTGGCACCAGAATTCCCAGGTTCCTGCACCTCTTTACAATGAATCGTACAGACATGAATAGTTATAGTAAAGGAGATATAAAGGAGGAGACAGGGAAGCCTGGAGTTGTGCTCTACCTTGTTTGTGGCAGGCTCCAAGATGGCAAAAGGGGGAAAAAGGGTGAAGTGTGTTTGTGGTGACCTTTTATGGATGGTTGACACAATACTTAGGAAGTTCCTGAAATTTGAGCTTTTCGGAGCATGCTCCCTTGGTTGAATGACGCCCAGGTGGACTAAGGGCTGCCAGTCTTTGCACTACTGCATCCTTTTATGTGTTAACCTCTAGAACTTGCTCCTCTACTCTTTCCTATTCCACTACCTCATTAATAGCACTTTAAAATGAATATGTCATGGGGCTGGAGAGCTGGCTCACACTTGCTGCTTTGCAGAGGACCTGGTTTGGTTGCCAGAAGTTCTTCTTGCCTCTTAGATAGAGGCAAAACACTATGAAAGACTCATGGGGTTGTGTTCAGAACACACTAGTCCCACCCATCATAGAGCAAACAAAGGTCAGCCTGTCTTTCAAGAGTGGACCAACTGCTCTGTCTTCATGCAGCAAAGAAGTGTCTTGGATTTGCTACTGTACACTATCCAATAGTCACTGCTTTTCTGGTCTTTCTTAATCCTTCCCCATCCTCTGGGAAGGCAACACTGGCCCCAAAGAATTGCCCCATTTCTTGCAGAGTCCTGTACACTGGTGAGAGTTTCAGAGTAACCATGAATCAGACATTGGAGACCCCGACTGTGCACAAACTCATTTCTTTTATAGGCTGAGAAACAAAAAGATCCAAAGCTGCTGCTCCTGCTGCCTCTGGGAACTGTCAGTTTCCCCCACTGTTTCTTTTGTGGATCTGAGACAGCCAGCTGTTGCTCCTCCCGCAGAGGTCTCCCTGTGCTCAGCTCAACCTAACTCTTCCTCCCGTATTGTCATAAGCACAGATCTGAGCTGGCGGCGCCCACTGGAGTCTCCAGGTTCTTGTGCCTTTTTACAATTAAGTGCACATCCCAGGGCACACAAGCTGTGAATTTCAGCAGCTGCCCAGAGGAGGAGAGTGGAAGGGAGAAGGAAAAACGCCCCCACTCTTTGAGTTAAGCTGGCATGGAGGTCACTCATGTGACAGCAGGCAGTCACATGGTAGAGAGGGTAGCTTTGGAGAAAGGGTGATGTTCAAAGTGTTAGGTTTTGGGGTGCAGAATACAGAAACAGTAGGAGAGAAAGAATAAAACCATACCAGATCTCAGATGAGACTGCATTTTATTCTAGGCACAGGGTGACAGCTTCCTTCCCACCCACATGCTAGAGGCAACTGTACTGTGTATGGGGAGAGTTAATCATCACAGAGTGGTTGGGCACAAGGAAGTGGCTGTCGCTGTAGAGATCTACGTGTCTCATTCTCTGGAGGCACGTGCTCAGATAGTACAGGCTATCTTGAGCAACACCCGGTCTTCAACAGTCCAGTGGTTAGGTAAGGGTCAGCAGCAGTTTTAGAGATAGATAAAATTAGTGGCACTTTTAGGTGACTTCTACTTTCCTGCAGCCAGGGCATTCTATCATTCTAGACCCCCAAAACACAATAAAAAGGAATGGTGGGCAACTTCTCTCTCTCTCTCTCTCTCTCTCTCTCTCTCTCTCTCTCTCTCTCTCTCTCTCTCTCTTTCTCGTTTTTTTGAGACAAGGTCTCCCTTTTGTCCTACCTGGTCTGGAGCTTGCTCTGCTGGCCTTGAACTCACAGAGATCCACCTGCCTCTGCATCCTGAGTGCTGGGATTAAAGGCGTGCACCACCACACCTGGCGCATCTTTTCTCTTAACTGAGGAGTCCTCAGGTGGCATGGAGTGGGAACATAGCCTTAATTTGGTTTCAAGTAGTGGCTTGGGCATTCATATGGGCTGCTCAGTCGGGAGATTCTGTAAGAATCTTTGGAGACAACGGTTAATTAAGCATAGAACAAGGAGGGGATGGGAAGATGAACTGTCCTCATTCCTGGTGTCCAGGTCCATCAAAGATCTGGTCGTGTCCTCAGTGTGTCTCCCAGGAGTAGGATATTACTTTAGGAAAAAGAGACAGGTGTGAAAAGAAACAGAACCCCTATTGGCTTCCCCAGCCTCTAGCTATAGTGGAACTAGAGACATTGTTGGATTAGATAGTTCTGACATCTCTAGCCTCAGGTAGGGACAAGCTTATTCCCAGATCCAAGGGAATTTCCAGCTCTCAGATGGAAAGAAACTGGTTATGTTTCTTTTGGGGTCTTCACCTAAAACTGCCTGGCTGATTTTCTTGCTCTCATTACTCCTCCTTCTGAAGAGGTAATGCTGATTGCCAATAGGGAATTTGGATGCTGGTCATTTTGGCTTCTTCCATGCTTAATAGTGGTGCAGAGTGTGGCAACTGGGGTACCTCTTCAGTAGGTCTATCTAAAAGACCCCCCCAAAGTGAATAACTGTTAGCTCTACAGAGAAAAGAAACTCATTGACTGGTGCCTGGTAGGAGATGTAATGAAATAAAGGCAAGAGTAGTTAGACGCAAGTTCTAGGCAGGGAACCAGGAGAAGTCAGAACAGGGTGAATGTCCAAATTAAAGTCCATTTTGTTGTTGTTGGGGGAGTCTAAGAGCATCCATTTATTAGGTTTCTCCCTGTTAGGTTCATACTGAGGGGAGAATCAGTGCAAAAGTATACAGGACTCCAATAAAAATGACTTGGGATTTACTTGGAACGTGGCAGTTGCCTGCCTGACCCAGGATCAGGATGACCAGCATTAGAAGGGTGCTGAAGTGACAGTTTTAAACCTGGACATACAAAGAAATGAGCATACAAGGGAATGAGGGGCAAGGAATTGGGGGATAGGGCATAGGTGGGTCTGTGGCTGGTATCAGAAGGAGCATCTGCAGAGAAACCGGACCTGTGGCTGGTGTCAGGAGCATCTGCAGAGAAACCGGAACTCGTGGCTGGTATCAGAAAGAGCATCTGCAGAGAAACTGGGACCTGTGGCTGGTGTCAGGAGCATCTGCAGAGAAACCGGGACCTGTGGCTGGTATCAGAAGGAGCATCTGCAGAGAAACTGGGACCTGTGGCTGGTATCAGAAGGAGCATCTGCAGAGAAAGTGGGACCTGTGGCTGGTGTCAGAAGGAGCATCTGCAGAGAAAGTGGGACCTGTGGCTGGTGTCAGAAGGAGCATCTGCAGAGAAACTGGGACCTGTGGCTGGTGTCAGAAGGAGCATCTGCAGAGAAACTGGGACCTGTGGCTGGTATCAGAAGGAGCATCTGCAGAGAAACGGGACCCGTGTTCTTGCCTCTGGTGAGGCATGATTGCCGGATGTTGCAGAAACCCTTTCTCAGATTGCAGGAATGCAGTCTGGGGTGATTGTTTCTCAGAACTCTGCTGTGGTTGGATTTCTGGAATCCCTGACTTAGGTGGGCTTACGACCTTACATAACACCCTTTTGTGTCATAGGGATAGGGGTGACATTTTTCATTCTAGCTGCTTCATGCTGATGGGGGACAATGAAGAACAGATTAATGACACAAGTGGGTGAGATGCTTTACACCTGGGTGTCACTGTCATCAGCAGGGAGGCATTTGTATTTGTCTGAAGGGAGAACAAGCAAAAATTGATTAAAACTGATACAGGCGAGTTGTTGGATATGGTCCTGCAAGCAGCTGATAAGGTAGTGAGCTATTACCAGGATGAGGCCCAAGGTTATCTAGAGGTCTAATTAGGGGATATAGCTATGGGGGTTATGCTGTCTAGGATTCCCACCCCAGTGCCCAGGGCAAGACACAGTTTTGGGCATTCCCAGCCTTTGACAAGGCTACTAAGAGACTCAAGAACATTTTGGCTTCTAGCCAAGAAACTGGATACTTTTCTTTTTTTTTTTTTTTACTAAGATCTAAAGTTTTATGCCTGAAATATAATTTCTTGGGCTTTAAAAGAAATATACTGATTTTTATCTTTGGTTATACTCTCCTTTTGGGTGTTTAAGGCCACACAGTTAGCTCAGAGTAGCCAAGTTTTTTTTTTGTTTTCTCAAGGTCAGTTAAGGATCTGGTCCTCAGGGGTCACTCGGGTTCTGGGAGGGAGCCCCTGGTTCCTTTTGGCTTTTCTTTACCAGTTCCATCTACGTGAGGACAAAGTCAGGTCTTGCCGGACCAGGCTTCCCTTTGAAGCATGAGGAAACTTTCCTCTGTGTTGACCTTCCTCTTTATAGACTGGACACCGGTTGGAGTCCTTTTAGTGGATCTCCAAGACCTCCCTGGTGACTCACATTTGCAGGACATTTCAAGAGGAACCCCCATACATAGTCCCCTGGGACTTAGTTGGCCTCAGAGGGCAGGGAACAAAGTTGTCTCTTAAGTCCCTTGACAGAATTGGTATGGAAATTAAGTATGGTCATTAACCATCCAGAAAGGCTAAGTTACACCAACCCGATACTTTTAATTACTGTATACTATTTAGACAAGGCTTGAACAAAATTCAAGCAACTTTGCATAAACATTGCCTGGAAGAGAGATTTAACATCACAGCTGAAGCAGGCATAGCCCATGAAAGAGATTTGAAGAATTTCAGGCCTATCTTAAAGATAGACTATTTACTACAAAAAAAGCAGCTTCTTTTCTTTCCTAGACCCCCATATCCTGATTTACAGTTTTTCAGAAGGCAGGGGTTATTTCACATACATATCAACAGGAAATAAGCTGATAAACTTTACCAAGCCCATCCAAACTTTCTTCTTCTTGACTGCATAATGCTAGTTCAGGGAGGTAAAAATCTAGCTTCTCTTGATCTAAATGATCTTGTTATGGGCAAAAGAAATATCACAAATAACACTTGCACAATACAGAGAAAAATAAAGAACACCTTTCAGTATCATAGGTAACCCAAAACTTGTCTGTGTACTATTTAATCCAAATATGTAACTGGGAGTCCAGTATAAGCCAGGAGTGGATTGAAAACTAACAAATACTCTGTCTATTTATAATCCTGTTTAGTCCATTAGTAAGCTAGCTGAAGTGTTTGTACTATTTCTATTCTGGAAATATTTAGCCATTTCAGTTTAATACAGGTATCTTATCCTTTTACTAAACTTTTTTTTTTTTTTTTGTATTTTTGAAGCAGGATCTCCCTTTTAGTACTAGGTGTCCTGGAGCTCACTCTGTAGACCAGGCTGGCTTTGAACTCAGAGAGATCCGCCTACCTCTACGTCCCAAGTGCTGAGATTAAAGGTGTACACCACCACGCCTGGCTTTTACTAAACTTTTAAATGCCATGTGATCTATAGATAAAAGTTTGGGCAAAAACCAAACTTTTTTTTTTTTTTTAGTGTTTTTCAGACAGACAGGGTCTTCCTATAGCCCCAGCTGTCTTGGAACTCACTTCATAGACCAGGCTGGCCTTGAACTCACAGAGATCCACCTGCCTCTGCTTGGCACTAAAGATGGTTCTTAGCCGCCATGTGGGTGCTGGGAATCAAACCCAGGTCCTCTGTAAGACCAGTCAGTGCTCTTAACCACTGAGCCATCTCTCCAACCTGAAAACTGAACATTCTTTTTTTTTTCTTTTTGAGAAGGGGTCTTTCTATAGCCCCAGCTGGCATGGAACTCACTCTATACACCAGTTGGCCTTGAACTCACAGAGATCCGCCTTCCTCTGCCTCCTGAGTGCTAGGATTAAAGGTATGCACCACCATGCCTGGCTTAAAGATGGTTCTTAGCCACCATGTGGGTGCTGGGAATCAAACCTGGTTCCTCTGCAAGAGCAGTTGGCACTCTTAACCACTGAGCCATCTCTCCAGACTCTACATTTTGCTTCTTAAACTGCTTGACTGAACTATGACCTTAGAAAAATTAAGCTTACCTACATATTCTCATCCTTTACCTATCATAACAACCCCCCTCAGACCTTTATCACTTGGATGGACTTTCTCATCATCTTTATAGAAATCCTTACTATAATATCTCCATTTCTATTTTCTTCCAACAATTTTTTCTTAATACCATGAAACATATAACATCTATAGATAGATTGGCCCTTGGTTGTGAAGATTTACTAAGAAATTAATATTTATTCCCATGTAATTAGATGGAACAGTTATCTCAAGTATATTATTGTAAAGTATAAATTGTGAGATGTCCTTGCAAGCCTGGGAGCAGGTTTTAAATGACCAATTCTCTTTGAATGTTCAGAGATGTTTATCATAGGCTTGGCAAATGTCCCCACATATAAAACATATCTAAACATAGAAATAAATTGCACCCTGGAATTTAACAATATTAGCTTACATGACAACTTACTTATAAGTCAATTTGATATCAAGTAAATTGGTATTAATTTTAATAATTATTCCTTTAGCATTAAGCATGAGTATATACATTTAAACAGTCCCATAAATACTGTAGTTAGACACAATGTCATAACAAATTAGTTTTAAAACCAAAACTTTAACACCACGATAAAAAAATCTAACCAGAGCAAAACTATTCTAAATTTATTACATTTAAAATAATGACATTTAAAACTTTATGGGTTATATGGACTGAGAGCCTCTAGCTGTAGAGCACATTTCCTTGTAATTAAAATATAAACATACTGAAAATAATTAATTTTAGTCATGATACTTTATAAAGGTTGTATTAAATGTTGTATCAATGGTCTGATAGGTCCTTAGTATTTATAATTCTTAAAAGTCAACTGTACTTCATACCCATGTGTGGTGGTTTGAATGAGAATGTCCCCCATAGGCTTTAAGTATTCAGACATTTTGTCCCCAGTTGGTGGCGCTGTTTGGGGAGTTCCTTGAAGGTGTGGGGGGAGTTCCTTGAAGGTGTGGCCATGCTGGAGGAAGTTTGTCACTGGGGGGAGGGCTTAGAGAGCATAACAAGCCTTGCTAGTCTCCAGAGGCTCTTTCTCCACTTCCTGTGCTCATCGGAAGATGCGAACTTCAGATTTCTGCTCCAGCCCTGGCCACCATGCCTCCCTGCCACATTGGACTCTAATTCCCTGGAATCGTCAATCATAAGCTCAAATAAACTCTTCCTTTTGTAAATTCCTTTGGTCATGGTGTTTTTATCACAGCAACAGAAAAGTGACTAATATACCATGCACACACATGTGTGTGTGTGGGTATGTATGCACATACCCAGATGTATATCTGGTATGTATGCACATACCCAGATGTATATCTGGGTATGTGCATACATACCCAGAGATGAGATTATTATCTTAGTGTCTGTCTACATATACTGCTGCTAAACATAATAAGAACCCCAGGCTGTTCTTTTGGAGGCAAAAGGCTGGCTTAGGCCTTCTTAGCATTCAGCTCTTTCCATATAATTTGCAAATTTTATAGTTTTGTATTAATATAGACTGGCCATGTGATGGTTCTAAATGTTTATTGCCTAGGTCTTCTAGTTAAGCATGCATATATACTGTTTTGCATAAATAAGTAGTACTTAGAAGTTTTGTGGAATAATAGATACTTAAAGATGTTTTAGGGTACCCAAGTTACACCATTAAAATATTTATATTTTCATTAGGCATGGCAGAATAAATTTTAAACTAATAATTATCATGCACAAAATGAAAAAGGAAAACTTGGTGGCCACAGCCTAAAATTGTTTTGAGACAAGTAACACACAAAGATGAAGACAATTAATATAATTATGTGAGATGTCTCCGCAGTTTCTCTGCATGGAAATGCATTAGATCTTAACACATGGAAACATAAAGACATGACATTACAGGGAGTTTTAAATGACATAAGAAAATGATGGTCATACATAGGCAATAGCTGGAGAGGAAAACGTAGAGAGGAAAGCCTTAGATTTGAGGTTTGGGGGTGACAGTGATGCCAGGAGTTAAGGGAGGGGTTGGGGCTTGCCAGGTTGGAATCTGATATGTGAAGAACTGGGGGTCTTATGGAGACAAGACCTGGAAATAAATTTGTAGTGAGTGGGAAAAAAGGTGAGTAAGCTGCTGAGTGTGGTAGAGCTAAGAAAGAGGAACTAATTTTTTGCTTTTATTGATGTTTTGTGTATTTCATCCATCATTTTTCAGTTCAGTTTAGACATATTCCCTTTTCCCTTCCCCCCACCCCACCCCAGATCATGCATTCTGCTGTAACTGTCCTGCATCTTTCAGTCTTTTTTTATGTTTAGAAATTCACATTTTCCTCCATTAATTTTATATTATTCTAAAATATGAATACATACTCTCCACCCATATACTGTAATTACAGAGTCTGAAAGTAAGTGGTGGGTAAATTCTAGAGCCTGTTGAGAGATTTACATTATAACAACATAGTTGTTTTCAGATAAACAGAAATATAACAATAATGTTGTTCATCTTGCCCTTCATCTGGGGATTTGGTGTTAGTATCCACAAATGAGGGATACCATTTGTCGTTTGTTTTTCTGGGACTGTGTTACTTCACTTAGCATAATGGCTTCAAGCTCCATCCATTTACCTGCAAAGTTCATGATGTCATCTTTCTTTACTGCTGAATAGTACTCCATTGTGTAGATGTACCACATTTTTGTTATCCACTCGTCAGTTGAGGGGCATTTGGTCTGCTTCCAGCTCTTCACTATTGTGCATGTATCTTTGCAGTAGGATGAGTCTTGTGGGTATATGCCCAGGAGTGGTATGACTGGGTCAGGTGGTAGGCTCATTTTGAGTCTTTTAAGGGTTCTCCACAATGCTTTCCATAGTGGTTGTACAAGTTTACATTCCCACCAACAGTGGATGAGTTTTCCCCTTTCCCCACAACCTCTCCAGCATTTGGTGTCTTTTGTTTCCTTGATCTTAGCTAGTCATATCAGAGAGAGATGATATCTGAGAGTGGTTTTAATTTGCATTTCCTTGATTATTAATTATGTTGAAGACTTTTTAAGATGTTTCTCAGCCATCTTTCCTTCCTCACTGGTGAAGTCTCTGTTCAGCTCTTTACTCCATCTTTTGAGTAGGTCATTTGTTTTGTTTTTTTGAGTAGTTTATATATTATTGACATTAATGCTCTGTCAGATGTATCACTGGTGAAGATTTCCTCCCACTCTGTGGGTTTTCTCTTCACTTCCTTGATTGTTTCTTTCGCTGTACAGAAGCTTTTGAGTTTGTTGAGGTCCATTTGTCGACTGTTGACCTCTTTTCCTGTGCAGCTGCTGTCTGATTTAGAAAGTCTTTGTGACTTTTGTGGTGTTGCTTCCTGGACTAAACCAACATGGAATCATTTCAAAGAACATCAGACTGACCAAAAGGGAGATAAACAAGCTAATCAAGGAAAAGGAAAAGAAAAATAAGTAATGGGCCTGCTTTTTCAGCTCAGCTTGGCTGATGGGTGTTCACCCCTGGGAAGAGCACCTACTCTGCTCTCTAGATACTAAATGTTACAGAAGTCGCTCTTTGCTCCCCCTGCCCTGTTAATACCCATTCACACTTGCCAAGGCAGGCATTATATACTGTCTTAGTGTCAGGTGTAGCTGAGTCATGCTCAGCAGTTGTCCTTAAATGGAGAGCTCATTGGGTAAGTATGACTCATTTTTATTTTTCTCACCCAGGGCTGATAAATTTTTTACTTTCAACAATTTCCTTTAAAATACCTTAGTGGTGAACTTACTCTTTTGTACAGTGAACACTGATTATGGATAATTGTTGATATTTGTTTTAGCTAGAGTCAGGGTAGTGGTCTGCGGCTACAGGAAGCTGGTTTTGTCTGCTTCCACAGTCTCCTTAAAAAATTGTCTGGCTTCATGAATACTGAGATCAAGTTTACCCCTTTTGCTGAAGAGACCACTTAAGAGCCATTCCTGTTTTTTGACTGGGAGAATGCCCATGGAACAGAGTTAAAGTAATTCCACACCCTAGAGTGTTCCCCTCTCTTATGTGTGCAAAATGTNCTTGTCTCAAAAAAGAGACCAAAAAAATTATTATGGGAATTCTTTATGTATTCTGGAAATGAGACCCTTTACAGATATATCTCTATGTATGCAATAGTCTTTTTTTTTTGGTCTTTTTGAGACAGGGTCTCCCCATAGCGCCGGCTGTCCTGGAACTCACTATGTAGACCAGGCTGGCCTTGAACTCACAAAGATTCACCTGCCTCTGCCTCCCGAGTGCTAGGATTAAAGGCATGCACCACCATGCCCGGCTTAGTCCGACAGTCTTAAACTAAGCTCTTAGTCCTTTTGCACTATTTTGAGCTAGTACTTCCTTAAAAGCTTTTGGATGACAAACTTCAGAAGATTGTATTTGGGAATTCTAGCATACTCTTCAGATTTTTAGCTGACTTCAAATGTCTGTGACCTTTAGTCAAAGACCAGTCATTGAAAGAAGTCTTCCTTCCATTCTTCCTCAGTGAAAAATAAGACAGTCCATTAATTTTTAAGACCAGAAAAAAAGCCTTTAAAAGTCAGCTTCAGAATTCTCATTTTCTAGGAACACTGGCTGTAGTTCAGTCACCACAGTGTTGCCCTTGGGGAAATAGTGATGACACTGGTGTTTGACTTTCCCCCTGATAATTTCTCAGAAAAATGCCAGGGCTGTAGATGAGAGCAGGTTGGTAGTGGTGGTTGACTCTAGTTGGCATAGATTTGTAACTTGCTTGCTCCAATCACTTTTTAGTATTTAGACATTTATAGTAGTTGAAACCTTAAGATTGAACCTGCAAGGGCCAAAATGCAACACACTGGGAACAGTTATGTGGATTCACATAACTGCGAGAGCGAAAATGCAACATACTGGGATGTAGTTATGGGGATTCATTGCACTGATTCTGAGAAGCCTTGCACCTTGTGGATCTGCCCTGAATATTCTCCCCTCCCTCCCGAGTGCTGTAAGAAGTGGAACCTGTTTATCAAGTGTTTGGTTTTTTTAATGTTTTGGATGACACCTACCTTAATTTTACATGTTTTCTTGATGTAAATAAACCTGTCTTCTTGTCTGAATTTTGTGTGTGTATGAATACATGTTCTACCAATTAAAATTTTTTAAAGGACAGAGGAAAAACCAGTTAAGGGGAGGGGCTGGGCATGTAGACCCTAAATAGGAAAGCAAAGCAAAGGAATGAATTGTCTCAAATCAAGAGAACCCATGTCGCTCACTACCAGTTGCAACTTTGAAAGTGAAGCATTGTCTTCTAGATCACTTCATTCCTAGATGTACCATTTGCCAGGTACATCTGCAGTAGTTTTCAAGATCTTTGAGAATTTGGAAATCTAGATTGCCATCTAATGGCCGTTTAGACTTATCATTCAGAGGGTACTGAGGCCAAGCAGTAGTATAGAGAAACTTTAGCCTTTTAGGTTTAAGTGTTTGCTGGAGTCCCGAGGATTGTAGAGAGCAGATTAGACACTCCAAGGGAGTCAGAGAGGACTGCTTAGAATGGGAGGAGCCCATAGTCAAAGGCAGAGAAAAGGAGCTAGTCTGGATAAGGAGGTAGAAGAGGGAGACGAAGTATGGAGTCTCTGGAGGGAAACTCGTTAGGATACCAGGTAGAAGGTGGAGGATTGCAAGTCTCTCTATGGCCTCAGTGATTCTTCCTCCTCCTCCTCCTCCTCCTCCTCCTCCTCCTCCTCTTCCCCCTCCTCCTCCTCCCCCTCATCCTTCCTTGGTCCTCCAGAGACAAGTGTGCCATCTTTTGGGTTGTCAGGAATGAATCTGACATTGCAGATAGGCCATGGGCAATCCGTGGAACAACACAAGCAAAACCCCTTCCCAATGTTAGCAGCAGGTCGGGCCCTTTCCATTGGCTATCCAGTGGGGATAGCCTTCCACCTGACAAGTATCTGAGGGAGAGTGCCTGGTGTCTGCCAACGTTTGATAATCAGGGAATATTTTGTTTTTTGGGGGGAATATTTTGAATTCCTGTATATATTAAATAGATTAAGCATTGTTAGTGCCATAGCCAATTGGATGTTGAGGGGGGGGGGAACCTGCTCATTTTTTAATAGTTTTTGTTTGTTTGTTTTAGTAAGCAATGGGTTCTTTCTATGATGCCTTGTCCTCGTGGATTTTAAGGGATAGCTGTATGATGTGTGATATTTCTTTTTTTTTTTTTTTTTTTTTTTTTTATTATGTGGTCTTATTTCGAGACAGGGTCTCCCTGTAGTCCCAGCTGTCCTGGAACTCACTCTGTAGACCAGGCTGGCCTTGAACTCACAAAGATCCGCCTGCCTCTGCCTCCCAAGTGCTAGGATTAAAGGCGTGCGCCACCACGCCCGGATTGATGTGTGATATTTCATAAGTGACAAAAGGATTGGAAGTGGGAACTAGCCAAATCAGGCCCATTGTTGGTTTTAAGTTGCTCGGGGATGCCCATGATAGCAAAGTCTGAGAGAAGGTGTGCTACAAGGTCCTTTGCCCTTTCCCCTGTGTGTGCCATGGCCCATATAAATTTAGAGTAGGTATCTATTGTGACAAAGACATATTTTTATTTACCAAAGGAGGCAATGTGGCTGACATCAATTTGTCATAAGGCATTGGACTTTAATCCTCTGGGATTGTTTCCTGGAGCCCATATTGCAGGCGTTTTAGTTAAATTGGAGCAGGTTTTGAGAACACATTGGAGTTGGGCAGTAGGGATCCCAGGGAAGTGAGCTTGGAGGCCCCTAAGATTGATGTGGGTGGTGGAGTGAAATTTTTCCACCTCAGAGAGAGAAAGTACCTAAATTGCAGTGGAGGCAACATGATCATCGAGAGAGTTGCCCTCAGAGAGAGGTCCTAGCAGAAGTCTGTGTGGTCTGTGTGCATGGATATTTTGTATGAAAAGAGAGTGGGGCCTTTTTTGCAGGAGTGACAAGACAGTAACGAGGAGAGGGGAGAGAGGGTTACTGTCCAATCAGACAAAGGACCTAGAGAGCTAGAGTAGTAGGGTGAAAACATAAATACTATCTGAGAAAAGGTTAAAAGGCTTATTGGGGCTGGATAAATGGCCTAGTGGTTAGGAGCCCCAACTGCTCTTGCAGAGGACCCGAGTTCAATCCCCAGCACCCACATGGTGGCTGAGAACCGTCTTTAACTCCAGTTCCAGGGGAATCCAAAACCCTCTTCTGACCTCCACAGCATTACATGACACGGGTGCACAGACCTACATGCAGACAGTATATTCATACACATAAAAATAAAATAAAAATTTAAAAAGGGCTTATTGATTTCCTTGAGGGTGAGGTAGATAGAGTGAAGTTCTTTGTACTGTGGGGAGTGGTCAGGAAGGAGGTGAAATAAAATTTTCGGGGGCTGATCTGGGGTGTCATAAATGTTGGCAGCAACTTCCTCTTTTCCCCCATCTGTGAAAATTGAAGTTGCCCGTTTGACAGGGGCCTCAAGGAAGAAGCAGGGAGCCAGGTTAACAGTGGAAGGGTGGGGATCCATTTGTCATCAGGATAATGGTTGTCTATTTGTCCTGGGAATCCCATAATGGTGATGGCTATGTGAGTATGACTACGCATCAGCCATTGGATATCCACAAGAGAGAAAGGGGTGATAATGGTGTCGGGTTCCTTCCCTAGGGTTTGTAACAAACAGTACTGCTTATTCCTCATCATAGCTGCCCGAGAATCTATTTGAATTAATAGGCAGGGGCTCCCCCTAGTGGTGTGTGTAACCATTCTAGAACTCCTGAAGGTTGGTGAAGACCATTCTAGAACTCCCACAGGTTGGTGAAGAGCTCCTACATGGATGGGGGAGGTATTAAAAATGAGTAACTGAGCAGTGAGGGAGGGTGAAAACTGAGTTAAAGCCCTGGAGGGCCTGGTTTACTTTAGTGAGGGCTTCAGAGGCTTCAGCTGTGAACTTTCACTTAGATGTGGGTGCTTTGTCTCCTTGCAGGAGATCAAAGAGGGGTTGGAGGGTTGTGGTTGGGATGGGAAGCCAAGGGCAAAGCCAGTTAAGGTTTCCCAGGAAACTTTGGAGGGAAACTAGGGAAGAATGGGTTTGAGTGGTCTTACTTCCATGAGGGAAATTTTGGTGCCCAAAAAGGAAAAAAGGGGAAACATTTTAACTTTAGAGGGGGTGATGTTGAATCCAAGGGCTGCTAAGGAGGGTACCGCCAATCCCTCAGGACTTCCAGGTTAGTTGAGATGTCATCCATGTAATGGAAGATGTGAAGGCCTTGTTTTATGTGGGTTTGAGGGTGGCAGAAACAGCCTTTTGGCAGATCATTGGGCTGTTGGCCATTCCTTGTGGAAGGACAGTCCATTCACAATGGGTGGCCGGTCCTGAATTTTTGGTAGCAAGGACAGAGAAGGCAAAGTGTTTACAGTCTTTGGGTGGAGGAGTGTGGAGAAAAAGCTGTCCTTAATTATCAATAGCTAAGAGGGATGTTGGCTGGTATGGCAGACGCAAGAGGGAGCCCCCTTTGTGGGGATCTCCATATATACATAGTTTTATTAATGGGCTGTAGATCTTGTAAGAGATGCCATCTTCCTGTTGCCTTTTTAATGAAAAGCACAGGGGTGTTCCAGGGAATGTGAGATGGACAGATATGTCCCAATGTGAGTTGTTCTTTTACTAGATTTTGTAAGGCTATCAGTTTTTCCCTGATAATGGCCACTGCTTGACTCAGACTGGGTCATTTGATATCTAGTCTATGTGGGGAAAGTGTAAATGGCAGTGACCCTCAGAACTGGGTGTGCTTTTTTCTAGGGTAGTTGGAGGCACTTTTCCTTGGCTAAGTCATCCGCCTGGATACGGCCATCCTCAGGGGGGCTGGCAATGACCATGTCCAGAGCCTCTAAGAGGTCTCACTCTAACAGACTGGCATTAGTTAGTGCCACCAGTGGGTGGATTTGACACATGTTTCCATCAGGGTCCTCCTAAAGTATATGTGGTTTTGGTGATGTAAGACTTCTATACCCATGAGCTTGGGGCCTGGGAGTAAGGGCCAGTCTGGGAGGACCTCTTGCTGCTTTAGATAGTTCTGTCTGCTCCTGTGTCTATGAGGCATTTGAAGGGTTTTCCTCCCAAACTTAATCATTAAGGCAGGGTGGGAGCCCTCCAGAATGGGCCCACCTCAAAGGGTACGTATTGATTTCCTTTCTCCTTTTATTTCTGGGGGTGGAGTTTGCCCTTGTTAAAGTTTAAAAGCCTTCAGTTTGCCATCTTTATCATATTTGAATGGCAGTCCCATTTCCAATGGTAGCCTTTGTGGCATGGAGGGCAAATGGTTTTGAGGAGGGTGCCAGGAGGTTCCCTAGAAGGGGCAGATGCCTTAGGACACTCATCTTTCCAGTGTCCCTTCTCCCTGTACTTAAAGCATTTTTCATTTGATGTAATGGTGGCTGTGAAGGCTTGGGCTAGGGAGGTGGCCTTATGGGCAACTGTGCTATCTTGGGTAGCTACAATCCAGCAGTCCTAATGTTTCTCCTTTAAGCCATGACAGGCTTCCTGGCACTTGGAGGTCATGCAATCCCAGACAGTGCCTTTAAGGAGCATTTCCCTGGCTGTGGGATTGGGGATTTTATGTTCTAGGCTGCCTTTAGTTCTTAACAGTAATTCAGAAGGAAGAGCGGGAGACAGGAAGGAACTGGGTGCCTCAGCAGAGCTGATTGTTGATCCCTTGGTCCAGCTGTCTTTGGCTTGATTGGCGTTTGTGGCTGTGGGGTCAGAGTTATCCTCCCAGATGGGATTAAAGGTGCAGTCTTTGGCTTGATTGGATTTTGTGGCTGGGGGGGGGTAAGTTATCCTCCCAGCTGGTATTAAAGGTAGGCTTATGTGACTCTTGAGATCTGAGATCTCCTGAGCCCAGCGAAGGTACGTGGGTGCGGGCTAAAGAGCCCCCGCCCCCCCAACTGGAATTACGAAGAGGCATCTGAAGGAGGCAAGCAAAGCAAGCCTTCAACACAGTGAAGAGGCATTTAGGACTCACATTGGAATACAGGCAAGGAGAAGACCATATGCCAGGATCGCGAAGAAGAGACAACACTGGAAAGGGGCAGGATAATCCTGTGCCAAGCTTTACCAACCCTATGGAAGACGCCTGCAGTGGGATCCCTCTGGGGATGCCCCAGGACACAGACATCAGAAACACAATTGGGAACATATTTAAAGAACTACAAGATCATAAAGAACAAATTAAAGAACTAAGAAAAGAGAATGAGGAACTCAAGAAGGACTTAGAGAGAGAGAGAATGACAAGCTCCAGAAGGAAGTAGAAACACTGAAAAGATCCCATGCTAAAAAAGATAAAGAAACCAACCAGCGAACCAAAGATCTAGAAGAGATCGAGAAGCTCCAAAAAGAAGTAGAAATACTAAAGAAATCAGAAGAGGAAATGAAAAAG
>VZQC01013693.1:148549-215157 GCA_009823505.1 Rhizomys pruinosus | reverse complement strand
AGCTTTGCAGGAAAATGGCTGGAGCTAGAGGACATCATGCTGAGTGAAGTAACACAGTCCCAGAAAAACAAACGACGAATGGTATCCCTCATCTGTGGATGCAAGTGCCAATTACCCAGTTGTAAGTATTTCTTGTGTAGGGCCCCCTGAGCTTTTGTCCAAAGCAGTTGGGCATAATGTATATTGGAAACAACAACAGAAAGGACTGCATCAAAGAACTGACTGAAACAGTGAACTTCTGCTCAAAACAGTCAACTTCCTCATGGAGAATATTGAGAAAGACTAAGAGATGAAAAGCATGTTTGGCAGAATGCATGAGCTCTGCCGGGGTGGGGGAATGGGCGGGAACACGGGTCTAGATTTGTTAAAAAAATAAAAATAAATTTATGTGAAAAAAAGTAATTCAGACAAGGGATCCTCAGGTTTTTGTCTTATTATTTTTTATGTGTATGAGTGTACTGTATGCATGTAGGTTGGTGCACCTGTGTCATGCAATGCTGCAGAGGTCAGAAGAGGGTGTCGGATTCCCCTGGAACTGGAGTTAAAGATGGTTCTTAGCCACCATGTGGGTGCTGGGAATCGAACCCGAGTCCTCTGCAAGAGCAGTTGGTGCTCTTAACCACTGAGCCATCACTCCAGCCCCAGGTGTTTGTCTTAAAAATACGAGGGAGGAGTCCTCCTAAGACCCAAAGCGGGGGAGGGTCATCAGATCCCAGGCTTGCAAGGCGCAGAGGCCTAGTCAAAGTGGCCTGGGGCCAAAGTGGCCTGTTGGGCCCCTGTGCCGAAATTGCCTTGGCCAACAAGCTCATCATATCCCCATGTGACATTGGGTTGAGTTTGGTTCCTTCCAACCTGTTGGAGGCATTCATCTCAGTAGAGAGCCTCCCATTGGAGAAACAGGGGGCCTGGGAAGGAGTAGTGGCAAATGTCCCTCCAGTCCTGTGGGGTGTTGAGTGTGGTAGGGATATCAGTTTAGAGGTTGACTACATGTACAAGGACATTGATGGGGAAAAACATGACAATTAGAGTCCTGCCTGTCCTGGGCCTGACAAAGTTGTTCTGTGGCAGAAGGGGGGAGGGCGGGTGGATGGGGAAAGCTCTACCCCCTGCTTCTCATAAGGAGATATCAGAGGATAGAAAGGGGTCAGGGGTGAGGAATTGGGCTTAAGTCAAGATGGATCTGTTTTTATGTTTTTTTTAATTTTTTTTATTAATTTTATTTATTTCTGTATGTTTATGTTTTTTATAGCTTGTTCCAAGATGGCTAGGTCCGAGACCAGGTGGTTTTCAGGGCAGTCTTTATCAGAGTCCCCAGGGGATGGAGCCTGTTGTTTATTTATGTTTGAGGTAGGTTGGTGGGGAGGGCCTAGGTATTTTCTGATGGCCCCAATGCAATGACCTGACCAGTAAGAACTGGAGGCAAAGGGGGGAGCCATCTTGCACTTCCCTCCACAGGGCTGGGTATGTGACTTGAGTCTAGGAGTTAGGATCATATGGGTCCCCAGAGGACATCCATGGGGCCACTGCAAGGACCTCATCCCAGAAAGAAGTGGCTTCTCATTGGGAGATTTTAACCCCTTGACTCTTTTTTTTTTGGTCTTTTTGAGACAGGGTCTCCCTGCACCCCCGGCTGGCCTGGAACTCACTCTGTAGACCAGGCTGGCCTTGAACTCACAAAGATCCGCCTGCCTCTGCCTCCCAAGTGCTAGGATTAAAGGCGAGCACCACCACGCCCGGCGACTCTGACTCTTAATAAGTGCCCTCAGTTTGCTAATCCATGGGTCCCTCTGTGTGCAAGGTATTGCCCATGATAGAAGAGGAAAGAAACACTTAAACTGCAACGGAACTTTTCCAGTAGAAGAGGCCACTGCAGGTGTTCCACGTGACGCACCTCGAAAGCCCAGCCTCAAATTTCAGAAAACTAGTGACCACTCTAGCAGCATTTAACTGGTTGATGAGTTACCAGGTTTTTTTGAGGGATCAAGATAGAGATAGGAGGTTCTTGCTGACACCTGAGCAGGCCGTCCAGGTCCGACCAGAGGACGCAGGGGCTTCAGCTAACATCAAAGAGTTGCCTTGGTCAGAAAGCCACAATTGTCCCTTTGTCTTAGTCGGTCCCTCATGATGGTGCAAGCCACGAATAAAAGGAAGGAAACCTGTGGGTCCTCAGAGTGGGATGGCCAAGGCTCAAGCACCAGATGTCCCCTAAAGGGAGAAAGGGAGAATTCACCTTTCTCCTGCATGTCTGCAGGGGAAACTTCTCTCAAGCCCCAGGTTGGGTGCCTGGTATGGGGTGGTCAGCCGTGGGGTTCTGGGCAACCAGCCCCTGTGACCCTCTGTGTGGTAGTTGGCACTTCACCATAGCAAGACTGCCCAGATCTCAATGAGGCAGGGAGCAGGAGGAAGCAGAGAAAGTTCTTGGAGCATGTGGTGAATCCAGCGGATTGAAGAAGACATGGGAGCAAGGTCTGTGGGGGGCAAGCTCATTTTATTGCAGGAAACTTAGGGACTTATTTAGCAGCTTTGATAGGCTTTTGACAAGGATGTGGGTGGGACAGAGGAAAGTCTATGTGTGCTTTGCAATGGCTAAGTTTTATATCGAGTGCACCATTTGCCTCCTAAGATTATGCTTTTATTTATTTTTTATTATATATATAATATATATGTACAATATTATGTTACTAATCAGATCTAGACTCCTGTCCCCCACCCTACCCCCTGACCCCACAAGAGCTCATGCATTTGCCAAACATGATTTTCATCTCTTTCTCAGTCTTTCTCAAAATTCTCCATGTGGAAGTTGACTGTTTTAAGCAGAAGTTCACCATTTCAGTCAGTTCTTTGATGCAGTTCTTTCTGTTGTTGTTGTTGTAGTTGTTGTTGTTGTTGTTTCCAATATGCATCACTCCCAACTACTTGGACAAAAGCTCAGGGGGCTGTGCACAAGAAATACAACTAAGTAATTGGCACTAGCATCCACAGATGAGGGAAACCATTCGTCGTTTGTTTTTCTGGGACTGTGTTACTTCACTTAACATAATATCTTGTAGTTCCATCCATTTACCTGTGAAAATCATGGTGTCATCTTTCTTTACTGCTGCATAGAACTCCATTGTGTAGATGTACCACATTTTCTCTATCCATTTGTCAGTTGAGGGGCACTTGGGTTGGTTGCAGCTCCTTGCTATTGTGAAGAGAGCTGCAATAAACATGGCTGTGCATGTATCTCTGTGATAAGATGAATCTTGTGGCTACATGCCCAGGAGAGGTATGGGTGGGTCAGGCAGCAAGTTCATTCCAAGTCTTCCAAGGGTTCTCCACACTGCTTTCCATAGTGGCTGTACGAGTTTATATTCCCACCAGTGGGGGATGAGTGTTCCTCTTTCCCCACAACCTCTCCAGCACTTGGTGTCATTTGTTTTCTTGATCCTAGCCAGTCTTATTGGAGTAAGATGATATCTTAAAGTGGTTTTGATTTGCATTTCCTTAATGATTAGTGATGTTGAACACTTCTTAAGATGTTTCTCAGCCATCTCTAATTCCTCACTTGTGAAGTCTCTGTTCAGCTCTTTTCTCCATCTACTGAGTGAGTCATTTGTTTTCTTTCTTCTTTGTTTTTTGAGTAGTTTATATATTCTGGAAATCAATGCTTTGTCAGATGTATCTGCAGTGAAGGTTTCCTCCCACTCTGTGGGATTTCTCTTCACTTCCTTGATTGTTTCTTTTGATGTACAGAAGCTTTTGAGTTTAATGAGGTCCCATTTGTCAATTGTCGACCTTAATTCTTGTGCAGCTGCTGTCTGATTTAGGAAGTCTTTTCCTACGCCTATGTCTTGTAGTCTGCTGCCAACTTTTTCTTCTATCACCTTCAGAGTTTGGGGTTTCACGTTGAGGTCTTTAATCCATCTGGAGTTGACTTTTGTACAGGGTGAGAGGTAGGGGTTTAATTTCATTCTTCTACAAGTGGTGATCCAGTTTTGCCAACACCACTTGCTGAAGATGCTGTCTTTTCTCCATTGTGGTTTCTTGGCCCCCTTGTCAAATATGAGATGGCTGAAATTGTATGTGCTCAGATTTGGATCTTCGGTTTTGTTCCATTGGTCAACAGGTCTGTTTTTGTGCCAGTACCAGGCTGTTTTTATGACTATAGCCCTGTAGTATAGTTTAAAATCTGGTATAGAGATCCCTCCTGTGTAGCTCTTTTCACTCAGGATTGATTTGGCTATTCGGGGTCTTTTGTTTCTCCAAATGAATTTAAGAACTTTTGTTTCCAAGCCTGTGAAGAAACTCTTGGGGATTTTGATTGGGATTGCATTAAATCTATACAAGAGTTTTGGTAAAATGGACATTTTTACAATGTTAATTTTCCCAATCCATGAGCATGGGAGGTTTTTCCATCTTCTGAGGTCTTCTTCAATTTCTTTCTTTAAGGGTTTAAAATTTTTGTTGTAGAGGTCTTTGGTGTCTTTGGTTAGGTTTGTTCCTAGGTATCTTATTGTTTTTGAGGCTATTGTGAGTGGGAAGGTCTCTTTGAATTCTTTCTCCAGTTGCTTGTTCTTGGTGTAAAGAAAGGCCATTGATTTTCTAAGGTTAATTTTGTATCCTGCCACTTTGCTGAAGCTGTTAATCGTTTCTAGGAGTTTTCTGGTGGAGTTTTTTGCATCCCTTAAGTAAACAATCATATCATCAGCAAATAGGGATAGTTTGACTTCCTCTTTTCCAATTAGTACTCCTTTAATATCCTTTTCTTGCCTTATTGCCCTAGCAAGTGTTTCAAGCACTATATTGAAGAGGAGTGGTGATAGGGGGCAGCCTTGCCGAGTTCCTACCTTTAAAGGGAATGTTTCTGTCATTTCCCCATTTAGGATGATATTGGCTGTGGGTTTCCTGTATATGGCTTTGATTACATTGAGGAATGATCCCTCCAATCCAATTCCTTCTAGGACTTTAAGCATGAAGGGATGCTGGATTTTGTCAAAGGCTTTTTCCACATCAATTGAGATGATGGTGTGGTTTTTGTCTTTCAGTCCATTTATATGCTTGATGATATTTATTGATTTTCATATGTTGAACTATCCCTGCATCTCTGGTATGAATCCAACTTGGTCATGATGGATGATCTTCTTGATGTGGGTCTGTATGCGATTTGCCAGTATCCTGTTTAGAGTTTTGGCATTTGTGTTCATTAAGGAGATGTGTCTATAGTTCTCCTTTTTGGTTGTATCTTTGCCTGGTTTTGGTAATAGAGTGATGCTGGCTTCATAGAAAAAATTTGGGAGGATTCCCTCTGTTTGTATCTTTCTAAACAATTTCAGTAATAATGGTTGTAAGTCTTTTTGAAATGTTGTATAAAATTCTGATGTGAAACCGTCTGGGCCTGGGCTTTTTTTAGTTGGGAGGTTTATTATTACATCTTCAATTTCTTCATATATTATGGGTCTGTTTAATCTTTTCTTGGTTGAACTTTGGTGATTCCCAGGATTTAAGATATTCATCCATTTCTTCTAGGTTTTCAAACTTAGTAGAGTATATGCTTTTTTAAGTATTCCCATGTGATTTTCTGGATCTTTTCATTGTCTGTTGTGATATTTCCCTTTTCATCATAGATTGTCTTGATTTGGAGTTGTTCCTTCTTTCTTTTGGTTAACTGGGCTAGAGGTCTGTCTATCTTGTTTATTCTTTCAAAGAACCAACTTTTGGATTTATTGATTTTTTTGGTACTGTTTTCTTTGTTTCTATTTCATTGATTTGTGCTCTGATTTTTGTTATTTCTTCTTATCTGTTACATTTAGGGTTCATCTGTTGTTGCCTTTCAATTGCTTTTAGCTGCAGTGTTATATTGTTCACTTGTGCTCTTTATGTTTTTCTAATGTAGGCACCCAGGGCTATAAACTTCCCTCCTATGACTGCTTTTAAGGTATCCCATAGGTTTTGTTGTGTTGTATTATCATTGTCATTCAGTCCCAGGAATGCTTTTATTTCTTTCCTTATCTCTTCCTTGACCCATTCATTATTCAGCAGTGTGTTATTTAGTCTCCAGGTGTTCTTGTAGATAGTAGGGCTTATCCTGGTGTTGATATTGAGCTTTATAGCACTCTGGTCTGATAGAATGCATGAAATTATTTCAATCTTTTTGTATTTGTGGAGGTTTCTTCTATGTCCCAGTATGTGGTCCATTTTGGAGAATGTTCCATGGGGTGCTGAGTAGAAAGTGTATTCTCTGATATTAGGGTGGAATATTGGTAGATGTCTGTGAGGTCCATTTGGTGTATCATATCATTCAGTTTAGATGTCTCTCTGTTTATTCTTTGTCCTGTTGACCTATCCAAAGGGCTCAGTGGAGTATTAACATCCCCTACTATGTGTGTACTTGGGTTAATGTGTGACTTGTGGTTCTGGAGAATTGTCTTTATAAAGTTTGGTGAACCAGAGTTTCGTGCAGATATATTCATAATTGTGAAATCTTCTTGGTGAATTGTTCCTTTGATAAAAATGTAATGGCCTTCTTTGTCTCTTCTGATTTCTTTTACTTTGAAGTCTATTTTGTCTGATATTAAAATAGCAACACTTGCTTTCTTTTTGGTACCATTTGCTTGGAATATTTTTTCCAATCCCTTCACTTTAAGGTGGTGCCTGTCCTTGAAGGTAAGATGTGTTTCTTGTAGACAGCATATCGATGGATTCTGTTTCCTAATCCAGTCTCCCAGTCTATGTCTTTTGATTGGGGAATTTAGTCCATTAATATTTAAGGTTATGACTGATAGGTTTGTGTTGCTTCCTTTTGCCTTATTATCCATCTGCGGTTTTGATTTAGGTTTCTACTTCTGCAGTTATGCTTTTATTGATTTCTCCTTCTAGGTGCCTGGGGTTGGTTGCTCCTTTCTTCTGTTCTTTGAATTGCTTCAAGTATTCTCTGAAGGGTTGGTTTTCCGGACATGTATTCTTTCAAGTTGTTTATGTCATGGAAGATTTTCCTCTCTCCTTCCACTATGATTGACATTTTTGCTGGGTATAGTAACCTGGGCTGGCATCCATTGTCCCTCAACACTGGGAATGCTTTGCTCCAGGTTCTTCTTGCCTTCATCGTTTGCCATGAGAAGTCCGTTGTTATTCTGATAGGTTTCCCCTTATAGGTCACTTGTTGTTTTTCTCTTGTCGCTTTAAGAATTTTTTCTTTGTTTTGGGTGTCTAGCATTTTAACTATGATGTGGCGTGGAGAATTTCTTTTCTGATCTTGTCTGTTTGGAGTTCTATGTGCTTCTTGTATTGGTATTGGTTTGTCCTTTTTTAGTTTGGGGAAGTTTTCATCTATTATTCTGTTGAAGATCTGATCAATACCTTTCTCTTGGGATTCTTCTCCTTCCTCTATTCCTATGATGCGGAGGTTTGATCTTTTCATAGTGTCCCACAGTTCCTGGTTGTTCCAGTTTTGTGTATTTTTAAATTTTTCATAATCTTTCCTTGAGGTTTTTAGTTGTTCTGTGTTATCTTCCAGGTCTGATATTCTTTGTCCTGCTTCCTCCATTCTGTTTCTGATGCTTTTTCCATTCCTTTCCTCTTGATTGGATGAGTGTTTGATTTCCTTTTTCATTTCCTCTTCTGATTTCTTTAGTATTTCCACTTCCTTTTGGAGCTTCTCAGTCTCTTCCTGCAGCTCTTTGGTTTGCTGGTTGGTTTCCTTATCTTTTTCAACACGGGATCTTTTCAGTGTTTCTACTTCCTTCTGGAGTTTGTCATTCTCTCTCTGTAGGTCCTTCTTGAGTTCTTCATTCTCGTTTCCTAATTCTTCGATTTGCTCTTTATAATCTTGTACTTCTTTAAGTATGTTCACAGTTGTACTTCTAATATCTGTATCCTAGGCCATCCCCAGGGGGATCCCACTGTAGGAATTTTCCATGGGGTTGGTAGAGCTTAGTATGGGATTATCCTGCACTTTTCCCATGTTGTCTCTTCTTCGTGTCCCTAGCATATGGGCTTCTCTTTGCCTGTATTCCAATGTGAATCCCAAATGCCTCTTCACTGTGTTGAAGGCTTTTGCCACCTTCAGATGTCTTGTTTGTTTGATTGATTTGTTTTCCCCCTTTACTCCTTGTTTATGGAGTGTTGACTTCTCTAAGCTCTAGGCTTTGTATTGGAAGTCCAACTCACTCTTCCCTTTCTGTTCTGAAGGTTCTCCAAGGAATCCACTTGGACACTCCTTCCTTTGGCTATCCCAGTTGGCAGGGAGAGGGGGGATTTGCTGTTTAGCTCGAGCCCTGGTACCTGTTCTTCAGGTGGTCTTGGGAGATCCCCAATCTCAAGACTCACACAAACCCACCTTTTATAGCATTGGGGGGACAACTCCGCCCCCACAGCCACAAAAGCCAATCAAGCCAAAGACAACTAAATTAAATCAAACAACAATCCACCTTGTTGAAGCACCCAGCTCCTACCTTGGTCTTGGGAGATCCCCGTTCAGATTACGCTTTTAAATCGGATATTCTGTTTGTCTCCTGAGACTAAGGTGTTTGTGTGCCTCAGGAAAGAGAAGCTTAGGAAGCAACATGGGGTGGGGGTGGGGCAGAGGTGGGCTTCAGGTGGCTAATGTCCAAATGGTGAGTGGGTGTGGCTTCAACTTCTGACCTTTTAGGCTATGGGGTAAGAAGCCAGCCCATTTACACGTCAGCCATTATGTAATTATCAGGCCCTACACCTTTCCATTTCCTGTGATAAAATAGTCTAAATTAGGTAGGATATTGTAATCCTAGGATCCGAATTTGGGCCAATGGTGGCCATTGTATTGAGGGTAGATTTGGACCAAGAGCCAACCAAGTAAATGTGGAAGGGTCTGAGATAGTTTTTAAATTAGCTGGAAGACAGGCTAAATGTGTGTCTTTTGGAACACATAATTTGAATTCCATGGTGGGTTAGGAAACAAGGCAAGAAATAGTTGAGAGGTCAGATCCAGCCCCCCAAAGTGTCTCTTGGGGTTCAGATTGACTGGAAATGGACCTGGTATCCAGGAGGAGGCATCCCCTGCTTTGTAGATTCCAGGGGCTCTAGTCCTCAGTGGGTAGGCTCCTGCCTGGAGCCTCGTCAGGCTATACAATGGGTAGGTTCCTGGAGCCTCATCAGGCTGCACAATGGGTAGGTTCCTGCCTGGAGTCTCATCAGTCTGCACAATGTGTAGGCTCCTGGAGCCTCATCAGGCTGCATAATGGGTAGGTTCCTGCCTGGAGCCTCATCAGGCTGCACAATGGGTAGGCTCCTGCCTGGAGCCTCATCAGGCTGCACAATGGGTAGGCTCCTGCCTGGAGCCTCATCAGGCTGCACAATGGGTAGGCTCCTGGAGCCTCGTCAGGCTGCACAATGGGTAGGTTCCAGCCTGGAGTCTCATCAGTCTACACAATGGGTACCTTCCTGGAGCCTCATCAGGCTGCACAATGGGTAGGTTCCTGCCTGGAGTCTCATCAGTCTGCACAATGTGTAGGCTCCTGGAGCCTCATCAGGCTGCATAATGGGTAGGTTCCTGCCTGGAGCCTCATCAGGCTGCACAATGGGTAGGCTCCTGCCTGGAGCCTCATCAGGCTGCACAATGGGTAGGCTCCTGCCTGGAGCCTCATCAGGCTGCACAATGGGTAGGCTCCTGGAGCCTCGTCAGGCTGCACAATGGGTAGGTTCCAGCCTGGAGTCTCATCAGTCTACACAATGGGTAGGTTCCTGGAGCCTCATCAGGCTGCACAATGGGTAGGTTCTTGGAGCCTCATCAGGCTGCACAATGGGTAGGCTTCTGGAGCCTCATCAGGCTGCACAATGGGTAGGTTCCTGGAGCCTCATCAGGCTGCACAATGGGTAGGCTCCTGCCTGGAGCCTCATCAGGCTGCACAATGGGTAGGGTCCTGGAGCCTCATCAGTCTGCACAATGGGTAGGTTCCTGCCTGGAGCCTCATCAGGCTGCACAATGGGTAGGTTCCTGGAGCCTCATCAGTCTGCACAATGGGTAGGCTCCTGGAGCCTCATCAGGCTGCACAATGGGTTGGCTCCTGCCTGGAGCCTCATCAGGCTGCACAATGGGTAGGTTCATGGAACCTCATCAGGCTGCACAATGGGTAGGTTCCTGGAGCCTCATCAGGCTGCACAATAGGTAGGTTCCTGGAGACTTGTCAGGCTCTCTAGGACAAGGGGGCAACTTCTGAGCTTCCCAAGACTTGGCTGGGGCACCTCTCCATGGATTACCTTGTCCCGTGGTGGATGCAAAGTGGAAGCAAATGGAGAGTGGCCATAGATACAAAAGTCCTCAATAGGGCTGGAGAGATGGCCTAGTGGTTAAGAGCGCCGACTGCACTTACAGAGGACCAGGGTTCGATCCCCAGCACCCACATGGAGGCCGAGAACCATCTGAAACTCCAATTCCAGGAGAATTCCAGTTCCAGGGGAATCTGACACCCTCTTCTGACCTCCACAGCATTGCACGACACGGGTGCACAAACTTGCATGCAGGCAGTACATTCATACACATACAGAAATAAATAAAAATTAAAAAAATTTTTAAAAAAGTCCTCAATAAAATACTTGAAACCAGATTACACATTATTTCAAAAAGATCATCATGACCCAGTTGGCTTTATTGTAGTGATGCAAGGGTGGTTCAAACATACATATATCAGTAACTTTAATTCATGACATTAATATACTAAAAGACAGAAATGTCATAATCATCTCAAATAGATGCAGAAAAAAAAACCATTGACAAAATCCAATGCCCCTTTCTGATCAAAGTCGTGGACAGGATAGGAACAGAGGGAGCATACCTCAGTATAGAAAAGGGGGCATACAGCAAATATAGCCAACCTCATGCTATATAGAGAAAAACTCTGAGTATCCCAACTAGGAGAAGGAGCAAGACAAGAGTGTCCACTTTCTCCACTTCTAGCCAACACAATGCTTGAAGACTTAGCTAGAAAAATACGGCAAATAGGAAAAGAAAAACTCAAAGTATCTCTGTTTGCAGATGATATGATTCTACACATAAGAGACTCTAGAAACTCCACTAAAAACTATGAGAGCTAAGAAACATGTTCAGCAAATTTTCAGAACAACAACAAAACCCAACATATCAATGGCCTTACTATATACCAAAGACAGAGTAGAAAAAAAAATAAGGGAAACAATTCCACTCACTAGAGATGAAAACAAAAACAGAAACAAAAACCAACAAAGAACCCGAGAATAAACCTAAGAAAAATGAAAAATCTCTACAATGAAATTGAAGACACTAAAGATGGCAAGCCATTCTATGCTCATAATTTGAAAGAATTAACACTGTGAAAATGACTAGCCTATCAAAATCAATCTGCAGATTCAATGTAATCCCAAAGTTCCAATACCATTTTTCATAGACAGCAAAAAACAATCCAAAATTTTATATGGAGGCACAAAGGACCAAGGATAGCCAAACTATCCTGAACAGAAAATACTTTGGGAGGTATCGCCATACCTGATTTCAGATTATACTGCTGAGTAATAAAAATAACATGGTAGTGGCCCAAAACAGATACGGAGTTCATTGGAATAGACTTAAAAATCAAAACATAAGAACGTGTACTTATGGTTACCTGATTTTTGACAAAGGAATAAAAAATACACATTGGAGGAAAGATAGCATCTTCAAAAATGGTTCTGGGAAAACTGGATTTCAACAAGCAGAAAAACGAAAGTAGATCCGTATCATTCACCCTACATGAAAGTCAACTCCAAGTGGATTAAGAACCTCAACACAAGATGGCTACTCTGAAACTGCTAGAGGAAAAGTAGTGAGTGCACTTCAGCTCATAGGTACAGGTAAGGACTTTCTGAACAGGACCCCAGGAGCACAGGAAATAAGACCAGCAATCAACAAATGGGATCTCATGAAACTAAAAAAGCTTCTGGACAGCAAAGGAAACTATGAAGTGAGTGAACAGGCAGCCCACGGGATGGGAGAAAGTCTTCCCAGCTATTCACCTGACAGAGGATTCGTGTCTACAATATACACAGAACTAAAAAAATTAATCATTAACAAAATAACCCATGGGGCTTGAGAGGTGGCTCAGTGGTTAAGAGCATTGGCTGCTATTGCAGAGGACCTGGGTTCTATTTCCATTGCCCACATGGTGGCTGTCAACCATCTGTAACTCCAGTTCCAGGGCATCCAATGTCCTCTTCTGGCTTCCCTGGGCTTTGTATGACGTAGGTGCACTTGTACACATGCAGGCAAAACACTAATACTCATAAAATAAATTTTAAAAGCAAATAAAAACCCAATTAAAATGGGTTATAGAGCTAAACAAAAAATTCTCAAAGGAAGACATGCCAATTTTTAGGAAATGCTTTAAAAAGTGTTCAACATTCTTAGCCATCAGGGAAATCCAAATTAAAACTGCCTTACAATTTGATTTCACCCTAGTCAGAATGCTCATCACTAGGAATACAAATGCAACAAATGCTGGTGTGGCTGTGTGTGGATGTGGAAGAAGGGAACTTTAATGCATTTTAGTAGCGTGTATGCTAATGGAGCCACTTTGGAAGTTTCTAAAAAAAAAAAAAACTCTAGAAATAGAATTGCCATATAACGCAGCAATAGCACTCTTGGGCACATAACCAAAGGGCTTTATATCTTACTACAGAGACGCAGTCACATCCATGTTTATTGCTGCTTTATTCATAATACCTAGGAATCAACTCAAATGTCCATCAGCAGATAAGTGAATGAGAAAAAAATGTGGTACATATACACAATGGAATATTATTCAGCTGTAAAATAAAATGAAATCATGAAATTTGCAGGTAAATGGATAGAATTGGAAAAAATTATACTGATGTAACTGTGGACCAAGAAAGCACATGCCACATGCTATCTCTCGTTTGCAGATCCAAGCTCCAAATCTGTTTTGTGTGTACCAGCTGGAGAGAAATCTTCAAGTGCTGGATGTTCTTCAGCAAAGAAAAGAAAGTCCAAATATTTGTTTATTTGCTTCTCAAAGCAGAGGTAAAACGCTGCAGGGGGAAGTGGGAAAATGTCCCTGGAATAATATCACTTCAGCAGCTGCTAGGACATTCGAGGCTTTCCTCTTCATTCAAGGTAAACTTGCTGTGGGTGGCAGATACCCCGAAATGTGCCTTTTCATGTCTTCATGGTCACCATGATTGCTATCGGCCAGAACCAGAACCTTGTGTCCCAACGAGCCAGGTTCAGCCACCTGTGCTCCATAGCCAATTAAAAGAATAAATTAATACCAAAAAGTAGAAAAATATGTATTCAGTGTGGCCACATTGGGGAAAGGGACAAACAGATCCAGTGGACCCCACCCCAAGTCCATCTTCAGGTGCTACAAGAGGTTTATGCTTAAGTAGAAGGTCAGAGTTATGCCTGTCTAAGCAGTACTGGTCCAGGCATGGTCCCACTACCACTGAACCACCCTTGTTTTAGCTCCACTCTTCTGCAAGGTGGTCTGACAAGTTGCAAATTCTTTCTTCTTTGCAGAAGTTTCCCAATTGACTAGCTTAAGCTTTAGACTTTCTCTTCTCCTGGCATGAGATTTCTAGGGGTGCTCTAATGTCTTGGGGTCCATTGTTTCAGATGTCTGATAGCCAAGGTGAGAGACACAGTGTCTCTTTAGAATAGCTGCATCCTTGTCAGGCTGGTTTCACGATGCCTGGTCTGTGTGATGCTTGTACATCAGAGCCTTGTACGTAGTACGTGAGTATTCTGCCAACTGAGCTACACCTTCAACTCCTATGTATCTGTGTTTAATCTCAGTGTTAGAATTGACCAGTGCTCTTTTGGAGTTTGTTGTGTGTATTCCAACAACAGCCAGGACTGCTCCCAGAAATGAGTTTGGATGTCTCTTTGGCCTGCTTAGCAGCAGGCATCTTAAAGAAGAATGAGTAAGAACCAGCCATGACCAAGCTGCATTTGCATATCAAGGACATTGTATTGAAAGGTCACCTATGACTTCAAACAGCAAAATGGCCGAATGGTGCCTTTGGCTGCCAAATTTCCAGGGCCTTTTATCAAAACTGCATTTATTTAGAAAAGAAGAGCTGGGGCAAAGACCCTAAAGCCCCCTTCCCTGGTGCTGCATTGTCCATGGCTATCCTTGACACTCATGTGCAGTGTACCTTGGCCATATTGTCCTTTCTGGGCTCTGCTTTTTCCATAAGTAGCTAGATGAAAAGTTATGTCAAACTTCCGTGCTGCGTCCTTTGCCTTCTGAGGTGGGTTTTTTTGTGCCCCCTCAGGGGCCACCTGGCAGCCTGAGTGCCTCTGGTTGGATCTGCTTTAGATATTGATGCTTCTGTAGAGGTTGAATTCAAACCATGAATTTCTGAAGGTAAAAATGTTTGCAAACTATAGGAAACATGGACCTCGTGATTCTCTGGGACCTATAGCCTGGAAGTTTGGACATCAGTTGCTTGGTAGGATTATAGTCATTACCAGGAGGCCAGGGGGTCACTAATGAATGTGTGTTTTATAAGGAACATAACCTGCAGGATGGCACTCAGAGAGCAGCCTAGGTTGTTATTCTTCATTTCTATTTTTAGGTACAAGTGACTAGAAGCTGAGGGCCCCATATGTGTGCATGTGGTGGTGAAGGGACCTGCAGACTTGTCCTATAGGCAGTTTAAATCTGTGGTTCTTGTATCAGCAAAGTAGGGAACTCAAAAAGTTTATTCTTAATTTGCAGAAATGTTAAGATTGTCATTATGGTGAAAGTCAAGACTTGGTTGAATGGTCTCACACTTTACTCTGCCTTGGCCTTGCCTTTTATTGCGAATTAAATGTGTGTGTGTGTGTGTGTGTGTGTGTGTGTTGTAGAAAACCATCTCTTCCATGCCTAGAATCCTGAAAGGCCCCTTGTATAGGCCAGCTGATAGGTATACTATCAAAAAGACATTTTTCTTTCAACCTTTAGCATTAGCTGCAAAGCCCTGCCAGCCCTGGCCAGATTCTTAAAATAACTGCCATCAACACCCTCTCAAAGAGGAATGTTACATGCAACCATGATGTCAAAGGGGCCTCAGGGGGAAGGGCCTGGGTCAAGCTCAGTTTGTCCCTCTGGGACAGTGGCTGAGTAGGAGACAGGCTAAGCAGAGACACAAAGAACTTGGTCCTCTCAGCTCCCCAAACAGCAACGCACGAAGGCTGGTGCTTGGCAACAAGACTCTTAACCTCGGAGGACAATGACCTTCCAGACATTATCATCTAAGTGAGAAACTAGCTGTGGCTCTTCCATTTCCTTACGTCTGCCCTTATCCAGCCTGAACTGGGATGTCAGGAGTTTTGAAGGAGGGTCCTGGCCCCCTGGGTCTGCCAGTGTTGGGCAAAACCTGTTTAGCCACCATGGACAAAAAACTCAATGTGCTGAGTGAGAAGGTGGACAGACTCCTACATTTCCAAGAAGATGTCACAGAGAAGTTGCAATGTGTGTGCCAAGGCATGGGCCACCTTGAGCAAGGTCTGCATCGGCTGGAGGTCTCCCGAGAGCTGGGTCTGGCAGGGACTGACAGCACTCCTCCAGCCACTGGGCAGGCTGGGTGGCCTGAGGTCCTGGAGCTGGTAAGGGCTGTGCGACAGGATGGTGCTCAGCATGGTGCCAAGCTAGAAGCCCTCTTCAAGATGGTGGTGGCAGTGGACAGGGCCATTACTTTGGTGGGAGCCACGTTCCAGAACTCAAAGGTGGTTGATTTCATCATGCAAGGGAACTCCCCCTGGAGGAAGGGAAGCCTGGTCAATGGTCCTGAGGAGGTTGGTTTGTGATTCCCTGCCTTGGCTGGAGGGTGGGGGGCGCCCAGGGACCCCGGTGGGGAGCCTGGCCAGGAAGTGTCTCAGCAGAGCTGCAGAGACCTTGTGTCCTTTCTGTGTCCTGTTGATGGGGAAAATGAAAGATGGAACTTAGAGATCATAGTGGATTTCCAGAAAGGCCACTGACCCTGCCTTCCCAAAGAAAGTATGAGGTAGTAGTTGAGTCAGAATGTTGGGTTCTAGGCAGCTTTAGGCAATCTAGATGTGAGGGATAAACTAGCTCTTAGAGAGAAGAGGCTGTGGAGCTGCCTTAACATCCCTGCAGCTTCTTTCTTCCCATGAGTCTTTTCTTTCCCTTTACACCTGGGATAAGAGGTGTGATCGGTTTCCCCCACTACCCCTACTCATCAACCCACTTCCCTTCTTGTCCCCAACATTGTGGTTTGTCCCAGAGTGGGCAAAGTATGCAGCTGGCTGTGGGGAAATAAGTGTTGACAGTGATCCATGGGGACAACAGGCAGAAGTCACAGCCCCAAGGTGGACAGGTATTTCTGGGAGCAGCCATTCCCAAGGGTTGCATAATCACACCTGCTGGCTAATCAAAGCTTGTCTACTGGGGCCTGGGGTGGTGGTGGTGGTGGTGGTGGTGGTGGTGGTGGTGGTGGTGGTGGAGTGTACGGAGGGAAAACTCTTATGGAAGCTCTGTTTGGTAACAAGTGAGGGTCAGCCACTTGGCAACATCGGATAGCCCTGGGACTACCATTTGAGATCCTTGTGATTGTCATCTGCCCTGGCAGGGGATGGGTTGAGGTCTAAGGACGCTTGTGCTTAAGGAGGCTGCATTCCTGCTCAGCCCAGCCAGGCCCCAGGTTACCCAGCTGAGCACTTCTCCCTGTCTGCAGCCGCTCAGAGTGCACATCTCCCTCAGCAACCTGCCATGTATCCTGCAGTCCTGGAGGCCTGGCTTACAAGGGCAGATGGGACCTCTGTAGTGGCTCTGGCCACAGATAACCAATCTGGGCTTTAAAAAAAAAATCTAATTAGACCTATTAAAATAAATCTAAGTAATGTCTTGTAAAAGAAAATTAAGCTAATAGCACGTTGTGAAAGAAAAACACTTATGATCCGGGCTGGAGAGATGGCCTAGTGGTTAAAAGCACCGCCTGCTCTTGCAGAGGACCTGGGTTCAATCCCCAGCACCCACAAGGCAGCTGAGAACCATGTGTAACTCCAATTCCAGAACTCCAGTTCCAGGGGAATCCGACACCCTCTTCTGACCTCCATGGCATTGCATGACACGGGTGCACAAACCTACATACAAACAGTACATTCATACACATTAAAAAAAAAAAAAACACTTATCATATGAGAGGCCCTGGGTTTAATCCCCAACACCAAAAATGAGAAACAAAACCAAACAAAATAAAACAGAAAAGCCCTAGTATTAAAAACATACATCTCCTTCCTAGTCCATCCCTCAGTCCTTCTGCACTCTGCATCTAGAGGTACATTATATGGATGAAGCCTAACCAGCTTCAAAAAAGTCATTTCCTGCCTGTCTTTAAAAAAAAAGGTCATTAGCCGGGCGTAGTGGTGCTTGCCTTTAATCCTAGCACTTGGGAGGCAGAGGCAGGCGGATCTTTGTGAGTTCAAGGCTAGCCTGGTCTACAGAGTGAGTTCTAGGACAGCTGGGGCTACAGGGAGACCCTGTCTTGAAAAGACCAAAAAAAAGGTCATTGCAGGACCTGGAGTATGGCCTGCCTTCCATAGCTATGAGTTCAACACCTGTGGGCTGAAGGAATTTCAAATTGAAAATATTCAAGGGAATATTACACTTATACTGAACTTGTACAGATGTTTTCTTATTATTATTCCTAAATAATATGACAGCTTTTATATTATTAGCATATTAGTTATTATAAAATACAACATATAATGTACAGATGATTTAAAATATACAAGATTTTTTAGGTTAGATGCAAATATTATGTTGTTTTATGTGGTACCCTGGATGCTGGGGGAACGAATATATTAATCTATACTTTTATAAATGTTTTAAGTTTAATGTACTGAAATATTAGAAATGCACATATGACCCCATTCTTCATTACACAATAAAAAGAATAGAGGAAAAGAATAAAAATGTTGGATAATATGCTTTTTAGCCAAAACAGAGGTGATAGGCACTCTCATATACTGTGGGGAAAGACCAAGTTGGACTAACAGGTATGGCTCAGTATGTATGAGACCTTAAGTTCCATGTCCAGCACTACAATAAAGAAACAAAAAGTAAAATTCAGAGTTTATATCTAAAAGACAAGGGTCATCTTAGATACCTTAAAAGTAAATAACTTCTGCTATTACGTGAAGTCAGTATTCAGATATTCCTGATTGTCTTATCCTTCTCAACATGCTTACATGTTTAAATCAGATCCAAATAAAGCAATTGGTTATATGTCTTCTTAAAATTCAGCTTTTTATTAAGAAAATATTCAAACATAACCCAAAGCTGATAGAATGATATAACTTATAGTTTTAGTTTCTTTTACTAAAGGATTGAACATTGTTTAAAATTTTTTGCATTTTCAATGAACTACCTGTTCATGTGTTTTCCCCCCTCTTCTTTTTTTTTTTTTTTTTTTTTTCCTTCTTTTCGAGACAGGGTCTCCCTGGAGCCCCAGCTGTCCTGGAACTCACTCTGTAGACCAGGCTGGCCTTGAACTCACAAAGATCCGCCTGCCTCTGCCTCCCAAGTGCTAGGATTAAAGGCGTGCGCCACCACTCCCGGCTCCCCCCTCTTCTTTATCTTGTTTTTCTACCATTCCTTTATAGGAATTCTTGGAGCTGGAGAGATGGCTCAGTGACTAAGGGTTGCTCTTGTAGAAGTCCCGGGTTCGGTTCCCAGCATCCAGATGGTGGCTAACAGCACTATCATTCTCTTCTGACCTCCAAGGGTATTGCATGACATGAGTGCACTTATGACATGCAGACAATGTACTCATACACACAAAAATAAAAATAATAGATAAAATATATTTATAAAAATAGAATTCTCTGTAAAGTACTGAAATAAGTTGTTGTACATGTAAATATTTAGGCATTTCTGAATAAGGAAAGTTGTTGAACTTTTTTTTTGGGTGGGTCTTTTTGAGACAGGGTCTCCCTGTAGTTCTGTTTGTCCTGGAACTCACTACATAGACCAGGCTACCTTTGAACTCATAGAGATCCACCTGCCTCTGCCTCCCAAGGCTTGCGCTACCAGCCCGGCAAACTTTTTTTTTTTTTTTAGTTCTTGCGGCATTCCCCATCTGCATGCTCAACTGGTACTTGCTTGCTTTCTCTGTCTGGTCTTTATGTTTAATACATGCATCAGTGATTACCAACTCGTTTGGGTCCAGGGTTCCAGTCAGATTGTTAGTGGCTTAGTGGCTTGAAACTTCTATTTGTCAAGGCTCAACTTGCAGTTTAGAGACTTCAGTGAACAGAGATTCAACCACAACTCTTTAACATAGCCGGTGTTGAACTGTGCATTTTAAAGACTTCTGGGAAGCCTCTTTGTGGTCCTTAAGAGAGCAGGAGCATAGAAATAACCTGCAGAATTGAACTGCATTCTAGCTAGCACTGACTGTTACATTTGGAAATTACTCCAAGGTCCTCCTTTTTAAATATTTATTTTGGTGGTGATCCTGGGGATCATTCTGAGGGCCTCACCATACGAAGCAGGTGCCCATGCCATTGAGTGGCACCCCCAGCACACCCTTGTACCCCTATCTTCGAAAGTGCTCAGTGCACTTATTTGGTGGTAATAATTTGATTATGACTAGAAGCCAGGTGCTCTTATGAAAGAAAGCTTCAGTTTCAGCTAGGGGTGGCCCAAATCGTCATCAAGCTATTTAGTGTATTAGCTCTCATGAACTAAGTTTTAATTTCCTTCTACTTTGGCTAGGAGGGAGTCTCTCTCCAATCTCCCCGCCCCCCCCCCCCGATGTGTGCGGGGTGTTTGTGTGTGTGTGTGTGTGTTCCTCTTCCTATATGAAAAAAGGGAGGGAAAGTAGCCCAGCCACATCTGCCTAAGGACAGTCTGTACGAGTCCCCTCTATAGGTGAGGGGAAACAGAAGGAGCTCTGTGGGAATCCCTCTGGTTTCTCAAAAGGGAGTGGCAGGGACAGATCCTGCAGAGGACGGAACAGGAAGCATGCTGCTGTCTGCTGTGCAAAGGGCTGGGCCACAATGATTACATTCCTTGGTGCTAATCTGAACAGCAGCTAGCATATTTTTAAGTACCTGCCCCATTCCAGGTGCTGAGCTTTGTGCTCTCCATGTGTTGTGTTGTATCTTTACCATTAAGAGAGTAAAACTGGGCTGGCACAATGGCTCAGTGAGTAAAGGTGCTAGTGGCCAAGACTGATGACCTGAGTTTGATCCCTGGGACCCATGTGTTAAAAGGAGAGAACCACATCCTGCAAGTTGTCAGGTGACCTCCAAGGGTGCACGCTCTGAAGTACAAACACATACATAAATTAATTAAAATTAATTAATTAATTATAAAACTTGGTGCCCTGGAATCCCAAAGAGGTAAGAAGGGAACAGGAATACAACTGTAAAATTCAGTGTAGGATGAACAGGCAGGGAAGAATTTGAGAGGGGAGGACTTTGGGTCCCATTTAGAGGGAACTGCACTCAGCTGAGCTTTATCGTGTGAACTTAGAATTGCCAGATTGTCAGTTTTTCAAGAGAAACTGGAACTTCAAATTTTGTTCTACTCAGAATCATGATTAAGGCATAATAATTAAATAACATTAATTTTTTAAAAGATTTATTATTATTAATTTTTTTTTTTATGTGCATGAGTGTACTGTCTGCATGTAGGTTGGTACACCCGTGTCATGCAATGCCTCGGAGGTGAGAAGAGGGCATCGGATTCCCCTGGAACTGGAGTCAAAGACAGTTCTTAGCCGCCATGTGGGTGCCGGGGATCTAACCCGGGTCCTCTGCAAGAGCAGTCGGTGCTCTTAACTACTGAGCCATCTCTCCAGCCCCATAACATTAATTTTTTTAAGCGCTCAATAATAGCTTTTACTATCATCTCCATCGCTCAAAAGCCGAACAAAAAGGTATGGGAGGGGTGTGGGTGACGCAGGAGCAGGGAGAGGTGGGGACGATGGAGGGCAAGCTGACCTGTGCTGGGAGGGGATGAGCCTGCTTGGGTAAAGGGATGTCTCTGGGGCAGGCTGTGCCATGCACTAGAGAGCGTCCACTGTGAGCTGGAGAGAGCTGGGCTCCCAGAGCACGTTGAGATTGGGGATGCTCAGAGGGTGGGAAGGGGAGAGGGTGTGACACCTGTGCCAGCAGAAGGATGGCAGCAGACACTACACGCTGGGGCGGGGGCCGAGGCGGGGGCGGGTGTGCGTGTGCGTCCAGCACTGGGTGGGGATGCAGAGTAAAGGGATGGCAGGAAGAGTTCACAGAGCGGAGGGCACAGGACAGATGAAGGCACCAGGTGGGGCTCAGCCGGGCCAGGAGGGGAGGTGGGCGGGGCCTGGAGGAGGGGCTGGACTTGTCCCCGCGCCCTCAGCCCGGGGAGGGGGGCGGGGGGGCCGGGAACGCCATCCGGAGCGCAGCCGGGAATGGGGCGCCCCTCAGCCCTGCTCGGCCCTTCACAACAGCGCGTAGTCGAACTGCCCGCCCTCGAGCGCCCCCTTGTGGTCCGTCCAGGACGAGGCGGGCATACGGCTGTAGGGGGTCGAGGAGGATGCGCACGCAGCGCACCATCAGCAGGACCAGCACCACCGGCAGGCACAGCACGAAGGCGAGCACAGTGCGCTGCTCCACGTCCAGGCCCGCGCCCACTGGGGGCCCCGTCGACGGCGGCGGCGGCTCGGGCGACAGCGTCCACGCCGCACTCACGGCTCACATTGCCCCGCGGCCTGCGGAGGGAGGGACGCCCGGGCAGGGGCCTCGGCCTGGGCGCGGACCAGAAAGGGTGGCGGCGGCCCGGACGTCTCCTGGCTCGCATGTTGGTTCCGGGCTCTCTTGACAGCGGCGGCCCCGGCTCAGTCCACCCCACTCCCCATAACATTAATTTTAAGGCATTACTTAAATACACAGTTGTACACACACATATAAACTATGATTTTTTTATTTATTTATTTTTTTAGATAGGATAGCTCCTGTGTAGCCCTGGCTGGCCTGAAACTCACAGAGACTTGCCTGCCTCTTGCCTCTGGAGTGCTGGGACTAAAGGTTTATGACACCCTACCTATCTTAAATATTTTAAATATACAGTTCAACAAATGTACAAAATATTGAGAAATCCTAGAATTTTAATCTGAAGGTTTAGATTTTTCAATGTTGGTCACAAATTAAAATCTTTTAAATGTTGCAGAAATAAAATGTATTCCTGGTTGTTGTTGTTGTTGTTGTTATGTTTGTTTTGTGACTGAGTCTCACAATATAGACCAGACTGGCCTACAACTGACAGGGATCCTGTCTGCCTCTGTCTCCTAAGTGCTGGGAACTCCTCAGCTATTTTGGCCTCTGGGCTTCCAAGTAAGCATCTCTGTGGTCACAGCAGAAGTGGCATGTTATTGGTGGTCATTTGTTGGAGTCCCAGGATCTGGCCTGTTGACTAGAACTGCTGCTATGATTTATACCAGGAGTCATATTTGGAACTTTACCAGTCAAAAGCTCCAAACCCAGGGGGGTCCTAGCAAGAGCTAGAAATATTTTCTTCACAGCTCCTTGTTGGGCTGTGCAAACCACTCACAATGACCAGAGGTCTCTGGCAGACCTTTCGGGTTTAAAGAAAGATACCAAGTGTTCCTCTGAGCCAGGGAGTGTTCCTCTGAGCCAGCACTCAGCATCCTTACACAGTGGGCTCATTGACACTGATAATTCTTCCTTTCAAAATAACTACGGCTATTGAGCACCTTCTATGTGTTGGACACACTTCTCAAAACATTTGAAAGGTTAGTTCCCTCAGCCTCCTGTTGACTCTTTGAGGCAGATACTTACTATAGGATGACTCCTGGCTTTACAAATGAGAAAGTGAGATGTGGAGAAGGAGGTTGGTCAAGTGGTGAAGGTAGAGTTCAACCCAGCAAGGCTGGTTGGAGGGACCAGGCTCCTGGCTACACTGCTGCACTGGAAAGAAATGGTGTGGCATCCACCCACCCAGCTCTTAGGCAGACGTTAGCCAGTGACTGTGGCTCCCCACCCCACAAGCATGGTGTTGACTTCAGAATCCAGTCTCAACCGGAACTCTAATAGCTGTGAATAGATTATTTGACTTGACAATTTAGGATAAAGTTTATTTTTCTATTCCTGGTCTAAATCCTTTGTACTCCTGTCTATTTAGAACCCCTTATCAGGGGACTCCAACCCCCAGCAATTCAGTGACACCCTAGAAAGGACTTGGGCTCCGTGTTTGAAACTGGGATGCTCCTGGCTTTCTTCTCTTTTTCCTTCCTTCCTTCCTTCCTTCCTTCCTTCCTTCCTTCCTTCCTTCCTTCCTTTCTCTTTCTCTTTCTTTCCCTTCCTTCCTTCCTTTTTTTTCCTTCCCTTTTTCTTTTAAAAAATATTTTAGCCGGGCATGGTGGTGCACACCTTTAATCCCAGCACTTGGGAGGCAGAGGCAGATGGATCTTTGTGAGTTCAAGGCCAGCCTGGTCTACAGAGTGACTTTCAGGACAGCTGGGGCTACAGGGAGACCCTGTCTTGAAAAGAACAAAAAGAAAAAACTATATATTTTATTTTATTTTTTGGTCTTTTTGAGACAGGGTCTCCCTATGGCCCCAGCTGGCCTGGAACTCTCTATGTAGACCAGGTTGGCCTCAAACTCACAGAGATCCACCTGCCTCTGCCTCCTGAGTGCTGGGATTAGAGGCATGCACCGCCATGCCTGGCTTTATTTATTTATTTATTTATTCATGCATTCATTCATTTTTTGTCTTTTTTTGAGACAGGGTCTCCCTATAGCCCCAGGTGGCCTGGAACTTACTCTGTAGACCAGGCTGGCCTGCTTCTGCCTCCTGAGTGCTGGTATTAAAGGAGTGTGCCACCATGCCTGGCTTAAAGACAGTTCTTAGCTGCCATGTGGGTGCTGGGAATCAAACCTGTGTCCTCTGCAAGAGCAGTCAGCACTCTTAACCACTGAGCCATCTCTCCAGCCCTATTTATCATTTTAAAAATTTTCAGTGTGTAAGTGTATTGTCTACATGTTTATAAGTGCACCCATGCCATAAAATGCCTATGGAGGTCAGAAGAGGGCATCAGATTCCCCTGGAACTAGAGTTATTAATGGTTGTTAGCTACCATGTGGGTGCTGGGGATCAATTCTGAGTCCTCTGCAAGAGCAGTCAGTACTCTTAACCACCGAATCATCTTTCCAACCTGTCCTTTCTTCTTTTGATGCTGGTAAAGCGTCAGTGTCCTTGTTTCAAAAATGATAATAATGTTACTTTTTAACATTAGTACATACTATAGGAAATGACCTATTTTTATCTTTAAACACATGGCAGGTGCTCAACAAATGAATGTAATCTGAATAATGGTGTTTTTATGGTGGTTATTTTAGAACAAAGAGCAAGTAGAAGAGAAGGGAGCAAAACCAAAGCATGCATTGATAACTCAAGGTGTGCAAGCTGACAGCAGGAGGCTGTGGGAAGGTGAGTGGCGTGCCTGCTTATTTCCACTGCACACATAGTGCTCCGGATAAAAACATCAGTAGTATCACTCCTGCTATGTTTGTTTGTTTTGTCTTGCCTTTTCAGACAGGGTTTCATATAGCTCAGACTATCCTCAAATTTACCATTCCAGCACCCAGGAGGCAGAGGCAGGTGGATCTCTGTGAGTTTGAGGCCAGCCTGGTCTACATAGAGAGTTCCAGACCTGCCTGGGCTATAGGGCGACCCTGTCTCAAAAAGACCAAAAAAAAGATAAATAAAATATTTTTAAAAGAAAAAAGAAAGGAAAAAAGAAGGAAGAAAGGAAGAGAAAGAGAGAGAGAGAGAGAAAGGAAAGAAAATCTGGGGATGATCTTGCACCTCTGATCCTCTAGGTACCGCCACCTGAGTGCTAAAATTGTGAGTGTGTGCTATCACACATGACTGGATTGCTTTTATTTTTTTCCCCAAGCAGGACTTCAGTTCTTTAGTTTTTAAAAGAAACTGGCATGCTGCTTTAAAATTTATAGAGAAAGTCAAAACAAAAAGCATAAAAGCTGAAATGTGGGAAAGACGCAACAAAATTGAAAGATTTGTGCAATCTCATTTCCAAACTTACTGTCACGCCATAATAGTTTATATAGCTGGTAACTGAGAAAAATCACATCTCTAACACAACAGAGTCCAAAGCTTCAGACATGGTCAATTGGGTTTCAACAATGATGCAAAGGCAGTCATCAGAGGACAGGTAGCCTTTGCCACAAAGACTGAAACATCTGGTTATCTGTTTAAAACAACAAAGAACCTGGGTCAATATCTGTGTCTTATATAAAACTTTATTTAACTGGATTATAGACTTAAAACTATAAAACTTCTATATACAGACTATACGACTTTTAGAAAAAAAGTGAGGCTTACCATTGTAATAAGCAAAGAGTTCAACAATTGAATAAAAAGCTAAGTAGTGGGCCATAGGGGCTGAAGAGATGGCTCAATTGTTAAGAGCACTGGCTGCTCTTGCAAGGACCCAGGTTCAGCTCCCAGCACCCACATGGTGGCCTTAACAACCACCCATTAAAGAGATCTGGTGCCCTCTTCTGACCTCCTCATGCACTGCACTTACACATGTGCAGGCAAAACACTCATACACATAAAACAAAAAATAACAATTTGTAAAAGTGAGAAGCAGAGGGCTGGAGAGATGGCCTAGCGGTTAAGAGCGCCGACTGCTCTTAAGGGGACCTGGGTTCGATCCCCAGCGCCCACATGGAGGCCGAGAACCGTCTGAAACTCCAATTCCAGGAGAACTCCAGTTCCAGGGGAATCCGAGACCCTCTTCTGACCTCCGCGGCATTGCACGACACGGGTGCACAGACCTACATGCAGACAGTACATTCATACACATAAAAATAAATTAAAAAATTTAAAAAGTGAGAAGCAGATAATTCACAAATATAAAAGTGATAAACAAATGAGAGGACTTAAAACCAAAATGTGCTTTTTTAATAATACTTTTATTGATGTTTTGTGTATTTCAGACATCATTTTTTCAGTTCAATTTAGGCACATTCCCCTTTCCCTTTCCCCCACCCCACCCCTGATCATGCATTCGGCCATACATGTCCTTCATCTTTCTCTCAATCTTTTTAAAGTTTTTCTCTGTAAAGGTCCATTGTTTGGGGCAGAATTTAACTATGTCAGTCCATTCTTTGACCTAGTCCCTATGTTGTTGTGGTTCCCTCCCCATTGTATAGCTCTAAAATATTCCTATATAAACATCACACATCTACCAGAGTTATGTCCTCCAGGAATAAACTGTATATTAACTCTGATATATGTTTAGGAGTTCACTTTTTTTCCCTTTAATTTTATATTATTCTAAAATATAGATATAAACTTTTCACCCATATACATTAATTATCATGTCTGGAAGAATGTGGTAAGTTAACTCTAGGGCTCATTAAGAGATTCACCTTATAACATCACAGTTGCTTTCAGATAGAAAGAGATATAACAATAACGTTGCTCAGCTTGTCTTTCCATTGGGGGATTTGGTGCTAGCATCCACAGTTGAGGGAAACCATTCCCAGTTTGTTTCTTTGGGATTGGTGCTACTTCACTTAGCATGATGGCTTCTAGTTCCATCCATTTACCTGCGAAGTTCATGATGTCATCTTTCTTTACCACTGCATAGAACTCCATTGTGTAGATGTACCACATTTTTGTTATCCACTCGTCGGTTGAGGGGCACCTGGGTTGCTTCCAGCTTCTTGCTATTGTGAAGAGGGCTGCAATAAACATAGATATGCATGTATCTTTACAGTAGGATGAGTCTTGTGGGTGGATTGCTTTTATAAAAATTTTTCTGTCTTTTTTATTGTGATCTTTAGTGCCTGAACCATCTCTTTGGCCCTATGACAATTAATTTTTCTTCAAAAAATTGTGTAACATTTTTAGGGTTTTAGAACCAATTTTTTAGTCAATTAATAAAACAAGGCATGCTGAGAGGAGTGTAGATTCTATCTTTCCCCTTGTGCCCTGCTTTCTCTCTTCATATGGAACCATTTAAAAAGCCTTTGTCTTCTTTCCTTTTAGGTCCAGTAGATAACAGACCACATTAGTAGTAGTTGTGTGTTTATACACATCTGCACGTTTGCAAACACAGCCTCCTTTCTTATAGAAATAGGCTTTCATACATATTGTTATCCACCTTGCTTTTTTCCTCATAGTATATTCTGAGATCACTTCATAACTGCATACAGTGATGTTAATTTCTCAGGTTTTTAAAATTTTTTTTTATTTATTCTTGTATGTGTATGAATGTACTGTCTGCATGTAGGTTTGTGCACCCGTGTCGTGCAATGCTGCAGATGTCAGAAAAGGTTGTCGGATTCCCCTGGAACTGGAGTTAAAGACGGTTCTCAATTTTAAATGGCTACACAACACTCCATGGTGTGGAAGTTCCGTAGTCTAGACACCCTCTTGATGGCAGCCTTTGACTATTGTAAAAAGAGGCACTTAAAATAGCCTTATGTATATGTTCTTGTTTTCTTTGTGACTGGTGTCTCCTAATGGGAATGCATTTTACCCCTGCCTGTTATCACTGTAGAGAGCCAGAAGTTGGACATACCAGTGGGGACATTGGAGAGGCTGCCTCTCATCAGCACTTCAGGGAAGGGAACTGACCTCACTCAGGCAGGAGCCTCACTGGAGCAGGGAGTTGGAGTTCTTGGCCCAGACCAGCTACCTCCTGGCCACTGGCTACAACCCATAGAGTCAGAATCCAGAGCCGCTGAAGCATCCAGTGAGAACCCTGGGACTACTCTGGAATTGTCTGCAGCACCCGACAGAGTCAGTGAGAACTTCACCAGCCTTGAGATGGCACAAAGTGCAGGACAAGGGACATCATCCAGCAAGTCTGACTGTTGGTTCTCGGAAGAGGGCATGAGGCTGAGTTCAGGGCCTACTCTTCAGGCCCCAGGACCATTAGCTCTAGCCAGGGAAGTCCACAGTGGTGAAGAAGAACTTCGGAGGTAAGGGACAGTCTTCTATGTCGGGCAAGGGGATTAACTAAAGCTCGTTACATGCTGAATGGCCAGGGGCTAGTGGCACATGCTGGGTGACCACTGCATGGAGGGAAGGCCTTATGTCTGGGATCTTGGAGCACTGGTGTTCACTTGGTGGCCACAAGAATTACCTAGACAGATGAGAATGAGAAGAAATACCAGTGCCCAGCGACTCTGATTCTTTGGCTTGGAGTGATTCTCAACTACTGGTATTATTATTATTATTATTATTATTATTAGTCTAATGGGGGATATGGTTGAGACCAAATAACTTTTAGATAAATAACTAACAGATGGGGTTCATGTCAAGCACTGGGGTAGCGTTTTGCAGGCATCCTCTTCATTTTATTCTCCCTGTATTCCCAGTAAAGACAGTGGTTGTCATCTCACACTACTGATGATGAGATGGGCTCCAAGTGTCACCATCATGTGGAGCTGGATCTGAGACTAATCTGTGACTGAATCTGTGTGCCTAACTGCACACCTGGTTCCTTGAGCTAGCTTTTAACAATATGGCGGAGAAGGATGGGGCAGGTGGAGTCAGTCTAGGGCTTCTAGGAGGTTTAAGTCAGAGGTTCTGGAGGTGGAGTTATGGCAGCAGCTTCAGTGTTTAGGGCACAGCTTCAGGCCCTGTGCTCAACAGACATTGTGGGAGAATGAAGACTCTGCTGCATGTCAGTCTCATCTGTATTCACTGGTCATGTGGTGCAGCACATGCTGGTGCCCAGAGCAGCCTGTGAGGACATTTGGCTTTCTATACTTCTCACAGAGGGATTGGTGCCTACTGCCCTGTCCTATTATGGAGACCCCAAAGCCTGACATTGGGACATGATCTAACACCTTTTTGCTGTGGTGGCTGGCAGAGAAGAGGCTCCTCCCAGGAGCCTTGACAGGCCTTAAGGAGGAATTCCTGGTTGATGTCCCTGGATCCAGGCCAGAGATCTGAATGTGAAGTGTGAGGCCAGGGCTGAACTTTCCAAAAAGAGTGAGTGAGAAATTCTGTCCATTTCTGTTCCAGCCTCGAGCTGAATTTTAGACACAGCAGATCTGAAGCAGATCTGGAGAGGCAGGGAAGTCAGCACCTGCCCTTCCTCCCTAGCATCCAAATGTTTTTTGAGGAAGGTAGATTGAAAACTGGCAGTTCTGACCAGAAAGGACTGCTTGTGTAGATATCCTAAGGCCATATCTGAACTTGGCAGCACGGAGTTTTATCATTGATTGGCAGTGTCTGTAGTGGGTGCTATCAGTAGATAAGAAAGCTTTTGACACTAAACACTAAACAGGACACAGAGCTGCATGACTTTGGGGTTCACTCCTACCTCCTTTGGAGGGGAAGACAAAAGAGGGCTGCAGTGGCCACTGACTCCACTGACCAGCTGGAGGCTATTCCTCCAGCAATTGGTTTGTCATGGCTTTCTGGATCCCTTGGTCCGAGATGAGGACTTGTGGTGACTTAGCTTAGGTACAGCCTTCCATCCTAAGGTCATCACTGACCCATATCTAGTCCCAAGTGTTCAAAGTCAAAGGACTTCTGCCTCCTGCCCAGTGCTTAACTATAGACAGGCTGCCTGCCAGTCTCACAAGCACAGCACCCAGGATCAGCTGCTGTTCTCAGAGGCTCAGAGAGTCAGCTGCTAGAGAAAGGCTTTTTATGTTTTTAATTTTTTATTATGATAAAAAAAACACATAACATAGAATTCACCATCTCAGCCTTTTTTGTAAAGCTTCTGTTGTGATGGGAATGGAACTCAGGGTCTTGTACGTGCTAGGGAAAGACTTTACCACTAACTAACCTCTGCCCCTGGCCCAGCTTAACCATTTTTTTTTCATTTTAAAAAAAAATCTAAAAAGTGGATCTGGAGAGATGGCTTGGAAGTTAAGAGCACCTACTTCTTCTGCAGAGGACCTAAGAACCAGCTCTAATTGTAGTCCCAAGGGATCCAGTGCCTTCTTCTGGCCTCTGTGGGCACTGCATACATGTGATGTCCTTACATACATGCAGGCAAGAGACTCATATAATAAAAATAAGACCTTAAAATCTAAAAAGTCTTGTTTGTGTTTCTTTTTGCAAAGCAGTTTCTTTGAAAAAGATTTCTTTATTTACTTATGCATCTGTCTGTGAGCACGTGCACTTCCGTGTGCAGGTGTTCCAACAGGCCTAGGTGGAGGCCAGAAGGCATCAGGGTCCTCCTCTATCATTCTTGCCTATTCTTTTGACACAGAATCTGTCCCTGAATCTGGGGCTCATGTTTTCTCAGCTCAACTGGAAACCAGCAAGTTCCAGTGGTCTCATCTCTGCCCCCCTTAGAGCTGGGGTTACTGGTGTGCAAGGGATGTCCGGCTTGTTACATGGGACCTAAGACCTGAACTCCAGTCCATGATTGTGCAGGCATTTCTTCAGCCCCTGCTTTTTCAGTGATTTATGGGTTTCAAATTTGGAGGCAAATTTTCCTGCAGAGAATAAGTGCAGGCTAATAAAACACCATGAATCTTTGCTTAACTCCCAATGGACAATTTTTTTTTAGGTCCAGTTAGCCATTTCTTTTTTTTTTTGCATATATATATATATATTATAGTATAATATATATATATATTGTATATTAAACTTTTTCCATACATCACTTCTCAGTCTAATTTAGATATCATTTCCTTTCCATGCCCCTCACCCCACCCGAGTTCCAGTGGACGATTTTATATCATATTGCATACTCAAATTTTTTGGTTGGTTTTTTATATTGTTCTGTGCTCCTTCCTTGAATTAGCTCGAGTAGACCATGCTGCCTTGATCTCACAGAGCTCTGCCTCTGCCTCCTGAGTACTGGGACTGACAGCAAGCATCACCATGCCCGATCATGCTCAAATTTTTGATCTTTTATATAGCACAGTAAAAAATTATTAGGAAAAAATTATTAGGAAAATTGGACTACCATGATCAGAGATGGTATAGGCCACCCACAGTTCTGACAAGGCCACCACTGGACTGAGGGACGCCTTGCCCATATGAAGCAGGGGCTCCACTACTGCGGATGAGTCCTTAGCATTCGCTTTTTTTCGTTTTTTTTTAATTTTTTTTTTTATTTATGTCTTTTTATGTTTTTATCTGTATGAATGTATTGTCTGCATGCAGGTCTGTGCACCCGTGTCGTGCAATGCCGCGGAGGTCAGAAGAGGGTCTCGGATTCCCCTGGAACTGGAGTTCTCCTGGAATTGGAGTTACAGACGGTTCTTAGCCGCCATGTGGGTGCTGGGGATCAAACCCGGGTCCTCTGCAAGAGCGTCGGTGCTCTTAACCGCTAGGCTATCTCTCCAGCCCCCTGTTTCCTTGTTTTTAACTCAAGGCCACATTTCTCTCTGCCCAGGATCTCCATCCATGTGCATGAGATGGATACTCCTGGGGAGCTGCTTGTGACACGAAGGGGCAGCCTCAGGCCCCCCACCGCTGCAGAAGCTCCAGCAGTTGTCTGGCCAGATGAGCAGGGCCTGCATCCCAAAGCACCTGGAACTGAGCTGGAAGACCAGATCCCTAAAGGAGCCAGGCCATTTCCACCTCTGCCAAGACGCAGTAGCGATGGAGGAGTGTGCTCAGAGAAGGTGGCAGGGCCTGGGGCCAAGCCCATCACAGAACTAACCTTGGCCACAAGAGATGGGGGAGAAGATGTTGGGGCCCCGGGCCTACAGCAAAGCATAGTTACAGGAACAGGGCACTGCGAGCCCGGAAAGGACCCTGCAGCCAAGTGCTCCAGGAGAATGGAAGCTGGAGGGAGGATGCCCCCTGGTGCTGAGGCTGCCATCGTGGTTCTGGGTGAGTGAGTCTGTGGCCATGCTTCACAGATCCCAAGGTGAGTGAGTGGGAACCTTCTTGTAGCTTCTGCACATGATGTGGTTCTGGAGGTGTCCAGGACTCTGGAATAGTAAGTCCCGGCACTGCAGTCCATGATGCAGATATACAAAGGGCAAAACTTGGACTGGCTTTGATGGTTGGGAAGAGGGAGCCGTGTGGCTCAATGTGGGCAGATGTCCTGAAGCTAGTTTCCTGCCTGAGGTTCCACCTTTGACATCATTTTTGTATGGAGATAGGGAAAGCTCTTGTTAAAAATAGCAAAAAGATGGGGGCTGGAAACATAGTTCAGTTGATAGAGTGTTTGACTAGCATGCATGAAGCTGAAGACCTGTGTTTGATCCCCCAATACTGCATAAAACCGTGTGGTAGATTTCTGTATTCCCAGCACTTGGGAGATGATTATCATCAGCTATATAATGAGTTTGAGGCCACCTTCAACCTCTCCCCAAAAGACATTGACTGATTAACTGATATGTGTAAAGCACCGTTAGCCATCGTCACTGTCACTTGTGGTAGGGTGGAGGTGGTGAGCTTTTGAGCTGCTTGCAGTCCCAGTGGGGTGCAAGGTGTCTTCGTGTTCTTTTACCATAAAAGTTCTCAACCCCTCCAGTCCTGGAATCTTTCTCCTTGGTGAGAGAATTACCTTACCTTTGGAGTGCTCCCTATAGTGTGTGTGTATGTGTGTGTGTGTGTGTGTGTGTGTGTGTGTGTGTGTGTATGTGTGTGTGTGTGTGTGTGTGTGTGTGAGAGAGAGAGAGAGAGAGAGAGAGAGAGAGAGAGAGCCAAGACAAGCCTTGAACAAACACTAATCCTCCTTCCAGCTATTGGCAGATAAACCATTTTATAACATTGTGATTTGTGTGTATTGTGGATTATATTTCCTTCCTTATAATTTCATGTAACATCTTTACACATTCTTATTTCCTGCTTAAACAGATAACCAGCCCTAAATCCCTTTATTTTTTCTTTCCAAGTGCTGGCCACCCTGCTTTCCTCTAGATCTTCTGTCTTTGCCATCCTGTGTTCTAGAAGCTGCCCACTATGGGCTCTCCCACAGGTTCTCCTGCCATCTAGGGTCTAGCTGAGATCAGCTGTCTGGAGGCCGAGGGCAAGAGAAGCGGGTGGTGTGTTTCCTTCACTAGCCGCCTATCTCACACCCATCTGGAGGCCGAGGGCGAGAGAAGCGGGTGGTGTGATTCCTTCACTAGCTGCCTATCTCACACCCGTCTGGAGGCCGAGGGCGAGAGAAGCGGGTGGTGTGTTTCCTTCACTAGCCACCTATCTCACACCTATCTAGCTCTCCTTAGCCCCTTTTTATCTTTAAACATAACCTCCTCATGAAATTCTGTGAAGGCTGTGTGCGTTACTGAAGGCAGTATTATTGACGCATCCAGAATTCCCTTCCAGGTTTTGTGAACAGGCTGAGGACAATTTCTTGACGACTGGCAAAGTGGCCAGGGAAGCTGGATTTGAATTCCATCTGTCATTGGCATGCTAAGGGACCTTGACCCTCACCTCTCTAAGACTGGTTCCTTTTCTGACAAGTGGTGGCTCCAGCAAGATGATTCTGGAGACAGGGCTTTGAAGTACTAGGGCTGTAAGAAGGGCAGATGGTTTGCTACCTAGAAACCCAAGTGAAGTTTAGTGGGCTTAGGATGGGGAAGTGCATGTAGGAGACTCACGGGTCCCTTCTTGTCTCCCTACAGATGACAGCACAGCCCCTCCAGCCCCGTTTGAACACCGGGTGGTGAGTGTCAAGGATACCTTGATCTCAGCAGGCTACACAGTGTCCCACCATGAAGTTTTAGGAGGGTAGGTGCACTGTCTATCCTGCCAAGGGGCAGGGATTGGGATGGTGAGACGGACCTGCTTGGAGAATGAATAGAGGTATTATTGGGGTGCAGATGGCTCCATGTATGAATGGGGAAAGGTCCAGGACAGCATCAAAGTAGGGAGAGGTGACACACATCCCTGAGGTGCCAGGAGTGGCAGCATAGGTGTGGTGAACAGGCTGGCATGAAGCGGAGTGGGTGAGGGGGATTCTCCCTCGAGTCCAGGATAGCCGAAAGTAGAGAGAAAGGGGGTTTTCCCTTAGGCTGTAGGACAGATCACATGTGTGGGTGGGGAAGGAGCTGTCTTCTAAATTTCAGGAAAGCTCGCCTGGGTGAGTGATGACTAGGCAATATCCCGAGGTGAAGGGTAGTGTACATGGTGTGTATGGAGGAGGGCAGGTGGCCTCTCATAAGTTCAGGGAACTTTTCCTACTCTCAGCCTGCTGTGTCCCTGTCTCTCTGCAGGGGCCGGTTTGGCCAGGTGCACAGGTGTACAGAGAGGTCTACAGGTCTCGCCTTGGCAGCCAAGATCATCAAAGTGAAGAGCATCAAGGAACGGGTGAGGCGTCTGTCCCAGGCCAGCCAGATCCTTCTAGTCAAAATCCAGACTCATTCATTTCCTTCCAACCCCCAACTCCAGCCCCCATTACCCAAGCCCCTCTAGGTGCAGCAGGGAACTTGATGCTTTCCCTCACTGCCTTGACTCCCACGCTCCACTAAGAATGTCACCCACACTCCTCAGGCTACACCACATGTGTGAATGTGGGCAGCCTGGCTGGCTCTGCCAACATGCTTGCAGGACCTTGGGCAGCAAAGTCCCGTCCTTCTTGGGTCTCTGGTTTCCTGTCTGTGAGATAGATGGCTGGCTCGAACCAAGGTCTTTTCTGTTACAAGAACACAAACATGGTTAGGCTGTAAATCAAGGGTAATGAAGAAGCATATGGGGTGTACGTGTGTGTGTGCCTGTGTGTGTGTCTGTGTGTGTGCACGCACACGTGTGACTCTTGGGAGATGCAAGTGGCTCCTCTTCTTGACCTGCTTTTGGGAAACCTCTCTCCCTTTGGCTCCATAAGGAGGATGTAAAGAATGAAATCAACATCATGAACCAGCTCAGCCATGTAAACCTGATCCAACTTTACGACGCCTTTGAGAGCAAGAATAGCTTCACCCTTGTCATGGAGTAGTGAGTATCTAAGAGGTGTTGGGGTGACTTCTCTTCAGGGTGGGCTCAAGGCTGGGACTGAGAGACTTCAGTCTAAGTCCTGCTGTCTCTCCTCTCCCCAGGGGAATGCCCAGGCCTATGCCAGCCCCTCTTCTCTGGCTGAGCTGTTTGAACTCCAGTATGGAATTTGGAAGACAAAGGCATTTTTGTCACCAACCAGTGGGCCAGCATGTCTTATTTAACCTGAAGATGTTATGTCAGTTTGGCCTAAACAGTTTTTAGTGATTTTGTTTGAGTCATTAACAGTTGGGAATTGGGAAATGTAGTGAGGCCCCAAGTTCAATCCATAGTGCCATCCCCCCAAAATTGGAGAAACAAAGGAAAACTTTTGTCTCATATGTGGTCTAATTTGCTTAATTTAGGCTTCTTTTTATTTTTCAGTCAATTAATTAGTTTACTAATTAGTCTTTTTTTTGGGGGGGGTCTTTTTGAGACAGGGTCTCCCTGTAGTCCCAGCTGTCCTGGAACTCACTCTGTAGACCAGGCTGGCCTTGAACTCACAAAGATCCGCCTGCCTCTGCCTCCCAAGTGCTAGGATTAAAGGTGTGTGCCACCACGCCCGGCTTAATTAGTCTTTTTTTTTTTTTTTGAGGCAGGGTTTCATGAACCCTGGTTGGCCTTGAACTTACTGTGTAGCTATGAATGTTCTTGAACTGATTCTCCTTCTTCTACCTCCCATATGTTGGAATTATAGGTGTGGGCGCCATGCCCAGTTTCATTTGGGCTTCTTGCCATATAGTTACTAGATGGCACCCCCAAGCAGCTAAGTTTGAAACCTAGATTTAGATTATTCAGAGCCCAAATTATCAACATGGAAAATCTTCCACTGGTAATAGACCAGAGCAAAGGACCAACAGGAACCCAGATAGCAGTGTCAGGAGCCCTGTGTAACCAGCCTTGGGTTTCCCATGGGATGTAACCAACCTTGGGCTTACCTGGACTGGCTGCCTTGGGGCTTTTGGTGAGAACAGTAAACAGGTCCCCTGGGAACTTTGCTCAGTTTGGTGCCTGCATCTCGCTTTTCTCTGCCAGTGTGGATGGAGGTGAACTGTTTGACCGGATCACAGACGAGAAGTACCACTTGACTGAACTGGATGTGGTCTTGTTTATCAAGCAGATCTGTGAGGGTGTGCACTACCTCCACCAGCACTACATCCTGCACCTGGACCTCAAGGTCAGTTCTGTCCTGTCTGAGGTCCCAGTGCACCAATCAGTGAGAGCTCTGTCAGAAGACAAGTCTTGGCCTTCTTTCCTGGCTCTGTCATTTCCTAGTTCTAGAGTCTTCAACAGGCCTGTTATGTTAGCTCTCTATTGTTTGTGACTTGTGGATCATTGAACCTCTTTAGTGCTGTTTCAATAGAAAATGATACAATAACCTTTTTCTTTTTGTGTGTGTGTTTATATCCTCTTTTTATTATATGTTCTCCTCCCATACTTTTGGTGCACTTAATGACCTTTTTCTTTACCCCTTTATGACCAAATTTCTTTAAAATTACTTTTGGATGACAGGTTAAGAATGCTTGGTGTTCTTCCAGAGGACTTGAGTTCAGTTCCCAGCACCTATGCTGGGGGGGGGGGGTCACAACTGTCTATATAACTACAGTAACTCTAGCTCCAGGAGATTTGATGCCCTCGTTTGACTTCCACAGTCCCCCATATATGTGACATACATCTACTACACAAACACCCATACATACACAAATAAAAAAATATTTCTTTTTTCATTTGTTTTGAGATACAGGGTCTCACTGTGTTTCCCTGGAACTCACTATGTAGACCAGATTGGCCTCAATTTACAGAAATCTGCTTGCCTCCCTCTCCTGAGTGCTGGGATTAAAAGCATGCATCACTGGGGCTGGAGAGATGGCCTAGAGGTTAAGAGTGCTGACTGCTCTTGCAGAGGACCCGGGTTCGATCCCCAGCACCCACATTGCGGCTGAGAACTGTCTTTAACTCCAGTTCCAGGGAATCCGACTCCCTATTCTGACCTCCACATGCATTGCATGACACGAGTGCACAGACCTGCATGCAGACAGTACATTCATACACATAAAGAATAAATAAAATAAAATCTTAAAAGCATGCATCCACACCCTCCAAAATAAAATTCTTATTTTTTTGGTATTTTTTTTTGAGTCAGTGTCTCACATTAGTCCCAGCTGGCCTAGAGCTTGCTCTGTAGACCAGGCTGGCCTTGAACTCACAGAGATCTGCCTGCCTCTGCCTCCTGAGTGCTGGGATTAAAGGCATGTGATAGCCAGGCGTGGTGGTGCATGCCTTTAATCCTAGCATTCAGGAGGCAGAGGCAGGCGGATCTTTGTGAGTTCAAGGCCAGCCTGGTCTACAGAGCAAGTTCCAGGACAGCTGGAGCTACAGGGAGACATTGTCTTGAAAAAAAAAAAAAAGCTTGTGCCACCACACCATGCCTGGCACTGAAGACAGTTCTTAGATGCTATGTAGGTGTGGGAATTGAACCCAGGTCTTCTGCAAGAGCAGTCAGTGGTCTTAACCGCTGAGCCATCTCTCCAGCACCAAAATTATTTTTATTTATTTATGTGTATGTGTGTGTGTGTGTGTGTGTATGTGTGAAAATGTTTAAAATTAGTTTCCAAAAAGTTTAAGAGGAGGTCACTGTGAGGTGGGTCATTGGGCAAAGGTGACTGCTACCAAGCCTGATGATCTGAGTTCCATCCCTGGTACCCACATTGTAGAAGGAGAGAATAGACTCCAGCAAACTGTCCTCTGACTTTTATACATATGTTGTGGCACATGAGTATGTGCATAAATGCACACACACACACACACATACACACAACACACACATACCAAATAAATAATTGTAATTATACTTTTAAGTTTAAGGGGAAGGTTCTAGAAGGAGTGATAGGGGAGTAGGAAGTAAATATGACAAAATATATATGCATGTATAAAACTGTGAAAGAATAAATAAGAATTATGTAGGGGGCTGGAGAGATGGCTTAGTGATTAAGAGCACTGGATGCACAATCCCAAGGATGAGAGTTTTGATTCCAGAACCCACATAATAAACTGGGAATCACTGGGCATGGTGGCGCATGCCTTTACTCCTAGCACTTGGGAGGCAGAGACAGGCAGATCTCTGAGTTCAAGGCCAGCCTGGTCTACAGAGCGAGCTCTAGGACAGCTGGGACTAAAGGGAGACCCTGTTTCAAAAATGCCAAAAAATAAAAAAATAAAATCAATTGGGTATCCTGTGCATGCGTGTAACTCTGGCAGTGAAGTGGGCAGAGGCAGAAGGGTCACTGGAGTTACTGGTTTTCAGCATAGCTAAGGAACCATGTGCCGCAGTTTCAGGGAGAGTCTGCCTCAAAGGAATAGGCAGGGAGGGCCGGAAGAGGACTCAGTGTCCTTTTCTGGGTCCATGCATGTTCTCAGGAGCACACAAATGCATACACTCACATACACATAAATAAATAAATAAAATTATTTTCTAAAAAGGTCAAGAGGCTGTGGAGATGACTCAGCAGATAAAATGCTTGCTGGGCAAGCATGAGGACCTGAGTTCAGATCTCCAGCACCCACTTAAAAGTGTGGTGGCATGCACCTGTAATCCCAGCGCTGGAGACAGGGGGATTCTGCAGGCTCCCTGGTCACTCAGTCTAACTAATTGGTTAGCTCTAGATTCAGCAAGAGACCCTATCTCAAAGTAGGGTGGAGAGGGCTGGAGAGCGGGCACAATGATTCAGAGAACTTGCTGTTTTTCCAGAGGACCCAGGTCCAATTCTCAGCATGTTGGTTGGATGGCTCACAACTGTCTGTGGTTCCAGCTCTTGGAGATCTGACTCCCTCTTCTGGCTTCTGAGAGTACCGAACACATGTGGCACTCACGTGCACATGTGTGCATCCACATGCCTACACACACACACACACACACACACACACACACGTGTGCACGCACACACACAATGACATAAAAATAATTTTAAAATCTTTTTTTAAAAAAGTAAGGTGGGCAGACGCAGCTTGGCGAGTGGACATTTTGGTCTTTGTCCGTGGGTCAGCACGGCCTCAGGGTCCACGTGGCACCAAAGAGGAACACTGCTGAAGTAGATCACTCCAGGTGAAATTTTCTAGAGGAAGCTGAGAAAATGACAAGTACGTAGAGCAACATCAAGATCTGGGAGGCCAATTGAACCCATCATAAAGCCCAGATCAAGAATAAGAAAACTGCTTTCTTGAGAACAGACTTCATTCTTTAAAGGCAATCTTCTTGAAATTTTCAGTTCAAAAAAATAATTTACTTAAACCAGAAGGAAGTTGTATGAGAAAGAATCATCAGTTTGGAAGTCTACTGCCATAGCTTACTCCTTAGTGGTTACAATTCGTTGCAAATAGAAACCAGTGTGGAAATGTCTGGAGCTTAGAAGCTCTGCCTCATTTGTCAGCAGAGCTCCCGCACAAGAGGAAAGCACAGGAGTTTACCAAGTGCGGGGAGGCATTTCCTCACATGCCACATCTCACTGAACACAGAAGCCGTGCTGAGAGGAGACCCTGGGCTTCTAGGGAATATTGAAAAGCTTTCAGCCAGATGACAGCTCTCTGAACAGCAGACAGCATCCTAGAGGGAAACAAGTGCATTTTGCAAAGTGTCTTTGAATATTAGAAAAGTTATAGTTGAAAGAGATTTGTGCTGAGAAGGTAAAATTTCCCCTCAAACTTTGTCTTTCACTCTGCATTTGAGTGAGAGAGATATGGATGCCTTAGAGCTGTAAGAAATGTGGAAATATCCTCAGCCAAGAGGAAACCCTCGTTCATCAAAACTTTCATACTGGAGACAAACCTTGTGAATGTTGCAAAATTTCCATTCAGATGTCACACCTCAGTCAGCAGAGAATTTTGAGTGGAGGAAACACCTTTGCCTATAAGGTATGTGGAAACTCTAGCCACAAATCAAATCTCACAGAACACAAGAATTTTTATAATAGAGAAAAACCTTTTGAATGTAATGAATGTGGAAAAGCCTTTAGCCAAAAGCAATGTCATTAAACATCAGCACACCCATACTGGACAGAAGCTTTTTGAATGTAATGATTGTGGAAAATCCTTTAGCCAGAAAGAAAATCTGCTTACCCATCAGAAAATTCATACTGGAGAGAAAACTTTTGAGTGAAAAGATTGTGTGAAAGCTTTCATTCAGAAGTCAAACTTCATCAGACATCAGAGAACTCACACAGGAGAGAAGCCCTTCATATGTAAGGAGTGTGGGAAAGAAAACGTTTAGTGGAAAATCAAAGCTTACTGAGCATGAGAAAATTCATATTGATGAGAAACTCTTTAAGTGTAATGAATGTGGAACAGCTTTTGGCTAGAAAAAGTACTTCATAAAGCATCAAAACATTCACACTGGAGAGAAACCCTATGAATGTAATGAGTGTGGAAAAGCCTTCTCTCAATGAACATTGCTTATTGTGCATGTGAGAATTCATTCATGTGATAAACCATATGAGTGCAATGTGTGTGGGAAAGCCTTTTCTCAGAGTTCATCTCTAACGGTGCATGCGAGGAGCCATACAGGTGAGAAACCCTATGGTTGTAATGAATGTGGGAAAGCCTTTTCTCAGTTCTCAACCCTGGCCCTGCATTTGAGAATACGTACAGGCAAGAACCGTCTTTAACTCCAGTTCCAGGGGAATCCGACGCCCTCTTCTGACCTTCGCAGCATTGCACGACACGGGTGCACCAACCTACATGCAGACAGTACACTCATACACATAAAAAAAAGAAGCCTTATCAATGGCCTTCAGTCAGAAGTCACACCATACTAGACATCAAAAATCCATACTCATTAAAAACCCTAAGAATAGCTTCAATATGGGAACATGTTCATTAAGAATTTGTACCTGATGGTGGATTATTTGATCATTCTGAGGCTAAGCACTATAAAGTGAACTTTCATAAATGCTAAAATGTTACAGACACCAGAGAATTCATCATGAAGAGAAAGACATTTGGATGATTAAAAGCCTATGCAATAAGAAAAACCCACATTAGACAGCAGAACTAATGCTGAAACTTTTTAATCATATTCCTCTAAAATGGAGAGTGGAAAACAGCTCTGTTAATACTATGAGAAGAGATCTGGAGAGCGTGACCAGTCTATTAGAAGAGAAACAGCCAGGTGTGGTGGTGCATGCCTTTAATCCCAGCACTTGGGAGGCAGATGGATCTCCGTGAGTTCACGGCTAACCTGGTCTACATAGTGAGTTCCAGGACAGCTGTGGCTACAGGGAGACCTTGTCTCAAAAAGACCAAAAGAAAAAAGAGGCTCACTCTCTTTCCGCCGCCATCTTGGTTCCGTGTTCTCCACACAAAATGCCCGGTGAAGCCACAGAAACCGTCCCTGCTACAGAGCAGGAGTTGCCACAGCCTCAGGCTAAGCCAGGGTCTGGAACAGAATCTGACAGTGATGAATCAGTACCAGAGCTCGAGGAACAAGATTCCACACAAACAACCACACAACAGGCCCAGCTGGCGGCAGCAGCTGAAATCAATGAAGAACCAGTCAGTAAAGCAAAACAGAGTCGGAGCGAAAAAAAGGCAAGGAAGCCAATGTCCAAACTGGGTCTTCTACAGGTCACAGGGGTTATTAGAGTTACTATCCGGAAATCTAAGAATATCCTCTTTGTCATTACAAAACCAGATGTCTACAAGAGCCCAGCTTCAGATACCTACATAGTTTTGGGGGAAGCCGAGATTGAATATTTATCTCAGCAAGCACAGTTAGCAGCTGCTGAGAAATTCAAAGTTCAAGGTGAAGCTGTTTCTAATATTCAAGAAAACACACAGACTCCAACAGTACAAGAGGAGAGTGAAGAGGAAGAGGTTGATGAAACAGGTGTGGAAGTTAAGGACATAGAATTGGTCATGTCCCAAGCAAATGTGTCCAGAGCAAAGGCAGTCCGAGCCCTGAAAAACAACAGTAATGATACTGTAAATGCTATTATGGAATTAACAATGTAACTATATGAAAACAAGGATCCTTTTTGGTGTTTCAAAGTGGAACTAGGCTTGGCTTGAAATTTGTACTGTTTCTATCATTAATAAAGTCATGGCTTCTTGTTGGATGTTATTATAAAAAAAAGAAAAATGAAAGAAAGATGAATTTATGATCATCTATAGTAATATAAAACTTGTGCAGATTCAATAGGACCGCAAAGATTCTAGAAAGATACCTATGCATTGACTATGAAAGGAAAGGTATTAGGAGAATGCCAAGACTATGTTCGGAAGTAAATTGTTCTCATGAGGGGGGAAGATACACAGCATGAACTACACACAGTAATAAGTAAAATATAAGGAAATTGATAGCAGAAATGTAAAAATGCTATACATTATGCAAGTTTATGACCTTGGGAGTAAGGACACCTTCCTTGTAGTGTTTGAAATTACTTAGTAATTCTCATGAGTATTTCTACTCAGGTAGATACCAGGAAATTTACTGTGACTTAATTTAGAGTAGCCAAATACTAGAAAAAACTGAAATGCCTGTTGGTAGTTGTATTAGTCAGTTTTCTGTTGCTGTGATAAAACACCAGACCAAGGAACTTATAAAAGGAAGAGTTTATTTGAGCTTACGATTGGCGGTTCCAGGGAATTAGTCCATTGTGGCGGGAGGCGTGGTGGCAGGATCTGGAGCAGCAGACCGAGGGTCACATCTCGCAAAGAGCACAGGAAGCAAAGAGAAAGCAGCTGTATACCACGAGGCTTGTTAAACTCACTAAGCCTGCCCCTAGCAACGCACTTCCTCTAGCATGGCCACACCCTCCAAGACCTCCAAAAACAGCGCCACCAACTGGAGGCAAATGTCTGAATACCTAGAGCCTATGGGGGACACTCATCCAAACCACCACAGTAGTGGAGTGAGGAACTCAGGTGGACTGCTATGCAGACATCTGTACAGTGCAACAATGAGACCCGTGTCTACAACCGGAAAGATGCTAGCATGAGGGGGTGCAGAGTGACGCTGCAGAATGGTGCATGTACTACAGCGACTTTATGTAAAATTAAAATTTCCTTCATGAAACTCAGTTTATATTGATATGAACATGCACATGTATGTAAATGTTTTCTGATGCATCAGGAGCCTGTGAAGAGTGAAAAAAGAAAGGGAGTGGTATGGGACACAGGTGGGAGGGGCTTCAGCCTTTTATATAACCATTTCTCTTAAAGACTGCAATTAAATATATGAAGATACTGGCTAAAAAAAAAAAGTAAGGTGGAGAGTGATCAAGGAAGATGCCCTCTGGCTTGTCCACATCCATTCCATACATGGCTGTACACACACATCTACACACGGCTGTACACACATCCACACATGGCTGTACACACATCTACACACGGCTGTACACACATCCACACATGGCTGTACACACATGTCCATACATGGCTGTACACATATCCATACACGGCTGTACACACACATCCACACATGGTTGTACACACATATCCACATATGGCTGTAAGCACATCCACACACAGCTGTACATACACTTCCACACACGGTTGTACACACATATCCATACGTGGCTATACACACCTGCACAGAGATGTGCACATATAGGAGTACAGCACATACATGTGCAAACACACACACACATACATGCACCATTTAAAAGGGAACATCATGCTTGTGGTAAGAAACATGGACAATATAAATAAAATGCATAGTAGCATCCCTCACCCAGTCTTCATGAACAGAGTCCTGTTGTATGAGTGTCTTGGCATTATACAGGAATACCCACAAAGAGGTGATACAATGCATCTTGATTAAAAAAAATTATTGGGTGCTGGAGAGATGGCTCAGTGGTTAAGATCACTGTCCACTCTTCCTGCAGTGGGCCTGGGTGCAGTACCCAGCACCCACAAGGTGGCTGACAACTGTACCTCCAGTTCCTGGGTAAATGATATCATTTTATGATTCCATAGGCACCAGGCATGTATGTGTTACACATAACAACATGCAAGCAAACACTCATACACAAACATTTTTTAAGACAGGGTCTCCCTGTAGCCCCAGATGACCTGGAACTTGCTTTGTAGACCAGATTGGCCTTGATCTCACAGAGATCTATCTGTCTCTGCCTCCAGAGTGCTGTGACTAAAAGTGTGTGCTATCAATCCTTGCACAGAAAAAAATTTAAAAATCTTCAAAATTGATTGTTGGCTTGATTGATTATACATGTGTGTGCATGCAAGCATGCAGTCATGAGTGCATGGCATGCATATTCCATGACGCAGGTATGCCACAACGCATGTGTAGAGGTCAGAAGACAACTTTCGGGAGTTGGTTCTCTCACCATGTGGGTTCTGAGTGAGGCTCAAGGTCAGGTGTCGGGCTTGGTGGCATGCCCCTTAACCTGCCATTCCGAAGCTTGCATCTTGTTTTCAAAGCTTGCTTCTTTCAGATAAGAATGCATTGTAGGCATCTTTTCTTACTGTTTTATTTTTTTTCTTTCTTACTGTTTTAAAGGGCCATCTGATATTCCCCTGAACAAATACATTATGCTTTCTTTTGTCTCCCAGGAGGGTCCCAGGGCTGTCATGTCTATAAAATCCCAGGCATGGTTCCTGGCTGGTGGTAAGCACACAGTGGTCCTTTCTGAGATTTCGCACTGCATCCTCACAACAAAGGGGTGTTTCAGGAAGGGGATGTATTTCAGTGACTCCCTTTCAGAAGATGGTGAGTAGTGCACCTGTACTAGTAGAGGTGTACATTGCTCCTTCTGACCATCTTTCTTGGTTGGCATCAGACTATAAAATTAAGGTACTCAGAAAGATGGGGGACAGGGAGAAGGACTGGCCTCATTTCTCACAAGAGCTAATTTCAAGGCTTTGGACCAGTTTTTCCGTAGGATGAGCAATTAGGGACAGCTTGGGAATCTTCTCTGTGGTTCTGGGTCAAGGATCGGCCTTTGTAGGAGATTCCTATAGCCCTGCAGATGAGAAGTATTTACTGAAGCCATTTCTCAAACAAGAGTAGGGCTTGCCTGGTTGTGAGGCCTTGGAAATCTCCTACAGACCATCAGTTACAAGGTGGACACTCCTATTTCCTGGGGGTGTGATACCAGTACTGGATTCCAGACTCACTATGATAAAAAGGAAACTATCTTTTAAAAAACGCGTATGAGGGGTTTTTTTGTCTGCATGTATGTAAGGGCACCACATGCGTGCTTTGTGCTTGAATAGGCCAGAAGAGGGCATCAGGTCTCCTGGAACTGGACTTACAGACATTCGTAGGGCACCATGTGGGTCCTCTACTCAGTACTCAGCACTCTCTTCCCTGCAACTTGTCAGCCCAAAGCAGTGAACATCAGTTTAGGCTCCTTCAGGGCCTCAGAGCTGATCTGAAAGATCAGTATGTCATGGCCAACATTCCTAACCCGAGGACCATAGTCATCTCTACCAAAGTGCAAATACCCAACCTCTCCTTCTGGGGATGCATGCTGGGCAAGTGCTCTACCACTGACCTACATCTCTGGCCTCCTCTCTCTTTTTCCAACACTGGTCTCACTACAGAACTTAGGCTGACTTCGAGCTTGGAATGCTCTTCTTTTAGCTTTCCGAGTGCCAGGAAAGGCATGTGCACCATAACTGGCTAGCTCTGTTCTCCTTGACCAAACCAATGTTGCTTTGGTCTTGCTGACATTCTGGAAACCTGGGCACTGGGACTTTTAAAACTTCCCTAATGAGAGGCTGGGATGTAGGTCAGTTGGTACAGTGGTTTGATCCCCAGCACTACATAAAGCTGGGTGTAATGTTACAGATTTGGGGGGTTTTTGTTTGTTTGTTTTGTTTGTTTGTTTGTTTGTTTGTTTTTGGTCTTTTCGAGACAGGGTCTCTCTGTAGCCCTGGCTGTCCTGGAACTCTGTAGACCACGCTGGCCTTGAACTCACAAAGATCTGCCTGCCTCTGCCTCCTGAGTGCTAGGATTAAAGGTGTGCACCACCACACCAGGCAAGATCCTCTGCCTTCTGCCTTCTGAGTACTAGGGTGAAAGGTAGAAAGGCATAAGGACTCACACCCTATCTTCTTGAACCCCCTTTTTTGGGGTGGTCTTTTCGAGACAGGGTCTCCCTGTAGCCCCAGCTGTCCTGGAACTCACTCTGTAGACCAGGCTGACCTTGAACTCACAAAAATATGCCTGCCTCTGCCTCCCAAGTGCTAGGATTAAAGGTGTGTGGCACCACACCTGGCTTATGTTACAGATTTGTAACCTCAGCATTCAGAAGAAGCTACAGGAGGATCAGAAATTGAAGCTTGTTTTTAGCTATGTAGCAACTTTGAGACCACTCTGGGATACATGAAATTCTGTCTCAAAAAATGAAAATACAGAAAACTCCGTTGGTGATTCTAATGTTCAGGTAATGGTTCTCAGCAGTCATCTCCATGAGCAATGCCAGGCCAAATCTCCATCACAGAATTGTTCTCTTTGGCTGTCACACATGATGTGTGTTTATTTGCATTTCATTTCATTGTCAACATTTAAAAACATGGAGTTTTCACTCCAAGCCTGGATTTCTGACTTCTTCTGAGGACTGAGAAGCTCTGACAACTGTGCCCAGCTTTCTTCTTGGTGATTGGTGGCTGGAGCTGAGCAGTGGTTGCTCTTTTACATAGGAGAAAAGTTCTACATCCCCACAGTCTACACCAAGTCTTTTAAAAAAGTGGTTTTTTTTTTTTGGTATTTTTGAGACAGAGTCTCCCTTTAGTCCCAGCTGCCCTGGAGCTCACTCTGTGTAGACCAGACCGGTCTGGAACTCATAGAGATCTGCCTGCCTCTGCCTCCCCAGTGCTGTGATTAAAGGCATGTGCCACCACGCCTGGTTAAAAAATTTTTTTTGATTATGTGTGTGTATATGTGGATGAGCGCAGGTGTCCTTAGAAGCCAGAAGAGGGTGTCAGATGCCCTGGAGCTGGAGTCACAGGTAAGTCACTGGATGTGGGTGCTGGGAACCAAACTCGGGTCCTCTGTAAGAGAAGTACAGTCTCTTAATTGCTTAGCCATCCCTCCAGTTCCCTACAGCAACTCTTACAGTTTCATTAATGCACTTCATTTACTTGTATTTTCTGTCTAGCCCCAATGGCTGCCCTAAGCTATTCACTTGCAAGAGGCAGGGAAACTGAAGCTTATGGATAAATACGTGCGGGAGCTGTAGGCTCCCTTCCTTAAGTGGAATAGTAGGGATAATCTCAACCCCCCTCTCTCTCTTCCAGCCAGAGAATATACTGTGTGTCAGCCAGACAGGACACCAAATTAAGATCATTGACTTCGGGCTGGCTAGAAGGTAAGGATATTCATTCAGATACTCTGACAAAACTCGTCAGTGGATCCGGTGCTCTCTTGCATGTAGCTGCCTGGCAGAGCACTAGCCAATTCTTTGGTTCAGTGATGGATGCCATAAAGTTCTCACAGTTGGAGGCTGCTGGCCTTTGGTTTGCTTCCGCTCAGCGATGGCTTTGTAGTACAGCCTGGCTCTGTGTTTCTGAAAGACTGTGGGGTTAACTGTACTTGCAACCACCTGTCTGAGAGGAAAACGGTTACAGAGGACTGCTGAACATCGTGGTACAGACCAAATTCGATCATTTCTGCATTCCTCCAGGGATCAGAGTGTGTTGCATTATGCAATGCATCCATTACCATCCTTGCACTCCAAGAAATCACTAAATTATGTAATGCATATGGTAGAGGAATGGCATGGTTAAGGATATCTGGGTCATTCAGGACTAGTTACGTCTTGGTATGTGATGATGCAATGAGAATCTTGTTGCCATGCCGATAGTTATGAGTGTTACATGGCATCCTACATGGGTAGTGCGAAATCACTCTGTGAGAGTGGGTAGGTCTTCGGGTTCCAGTGCATTGAAGTGAATGTCGCATATAATTAAAATTTTATTACATTTGTTTATTATTTATTTGTGTGTGTGTGTGTGTGTGTGTGTGTGTGTGTGTGTGTGTGTGTGGTGTAGCCTGTGCCACAGAGCATGTGTAGGCAGCGGACAGGTTGTGGGAGTTGGTTCTCTCCTACCATGCAGGTAGGTCCTGGGGAGCAGACCCAGGTCATTGGTCTTGGTAGTGCCTTTACCCATGGAGCTCTCTCACTGGCCCTTGTTTATAATTTTAAAAAATAGTATAGAGACCCTTACAATTGTCAGAGGCCAGACAGTCAGCAGAGGCTAAGGGGAGTCCTTGGTGCTTAGGAAGACTGTGCCCCAGTATCACAGGTCACATCCCATGCAGTTAAGATACTAAAACTGATGCGTTAGTTTCCCTCCAAGTTTCTCTCCAGAATTTTCTTTCTTCCAAATATGAATCTTCTCTGGAAATCACATATTTTCTGGGTAGCTCTTAATACCAAAGTCGAATTCTCAATTCCTGATTTTTTTTGACATTTTTCCCTTTTATCCCTTCCTCCTTCTTCTACTCCCTTCCTTCACCCCTCCCCACCTTCCATCTTCTTTTTTCTTTCTTTTTTTTTGAGTCAGGATTTTTCTGTGCCCAGGTTGGCCTCAAACTTGCTATGTAAGGAGGCTAACCTTGACATTGAATCCCATCTCCACCTCCTTAATGCTGGGATTATAGGCAGGTGCCACCACACCACCACACAGCTTTTTTTTCTTTTGGGACTTTATCATGTAACCCTAGCTGACCTCAAATTTGTGATTTTTCCTCAGCCTCATGAGTGCCAGGATTTTGTGTGCCTTCATGCCCAGACCTTCTGTCATCTTGGTGGCTATTTCTCACAAGGAAGCTACCTTTGTTACATTATGAGCTGCAAAGTGTTTTCTCTACCCATAAGTCAAGGAAAGCTGAGCTTTGTCTGCAGGAAAGCTAAGCTACTCCCTTGAGATGAGCCTCTGGTTTCTGTCCCTACTGCCAGGCGTCCCTACTGCCAGGCATCGTTCTCTGCCACAGTCTTCTGAGGTCACTCCTCCATTGGTTGGAGTGTTACCTTTTTGCAGGAGTGAAAGATACATTTTGTTGCCCCATCTGCTATTGTTGTAAAGGAAGTTTGTCATCTCCCCTGCGTCTTCAGGACCTCCATTACACAGGGAGCCTCTCTCATGAACTTTACACTATGCACTTAAAAATTATACTCAATCTATAATGTAGAAAACCTGCATCATATTTTCCTAAATAATGTCTCCTAAAGTTGGAATTGTCTTACACATGTGTGTGTTAGAGGAGCAGTACTTTTCACCCTATTTTTCATTATAGCTATCTGCCTTCCATGGATCTTTTTAGAATTTCCCCCATTGTCATTTTGTCTTCTACTCCATGAAATTTAATGCCACAGATGTTCTGTATAGCTATGTGTGTACATGGCCCTTTGGAAAGTTATAAACTGTTATAAGTATTTTTGCTCCCCAAGAACAGCTTTTTTGTCTTGTTGTATAATATTGTTTTTATTAGGAATGTACACACAAGATGTGAAATGCACTCTTGAATGGCAGTGTAGCAGAAATTTCCTTCCAGGAGATACCATCCGGACACAGTGCCCCCTACCATTGCTCCCTGGTTACCAGGCAAATCAAGGAGTGGACTAGACTCTCCAATCTGAGTTTGGTGAGACTAGAGACTTTACTCAGGCTTGCTTATAAAGTGATGGGTGTATGATGTCACTTATTAGCCAAGCAGATATTCTCTTTTTCCTCATGGCCACCCACAGTCCTGGCATGAATCAGGCATTGGGATTACCACAGGCTGGGCAGTGAAGCCTTCAGTGGATCAAAGTAGCAACATGTCAAAGATCAGACAGGATAGGAAACACCTAGTTTAAGCTGAGTCTCGGCATGTTGAGAGCCTCCTGATGCCCCGTCAAGGGCTCAGATTGGAATAAGATTTTTTTTTTAATCTTTTTGAGACAGGGTCTCCCTGTAGCCCCAGCTGTCCTGGAACTCGCTCTGTAGACCATGCTGGCCTTGAACTCACAAAGATCTGCCTGCCTCTGCCTACCAAGTGCTAGGATTAAAGGCATGCACCACCACACCTGGCTAAGATCACAAGCTATCTCATCAGATGCTTTAGATTGGTCAGGGTTTGCTTACCTCAGCCCTGTGGGTTTCCTATATGATCCTATGGCCATAAAAGGCCTTGTGCCAGAAAAATGGAGGGAGGGTTTTGATGGATATTTTGACATACCTTTGATGTGAATATGTCAGCTATTGCTATGACACTACTGTATACCAAACCATACCATAACCACTTCAGCAGTTTAAAACACCATTAATTTGTTTTTATTTGTATATTTATGAGTTACACAAGGGATTGGTACACTGGATCTAGCTTGATTAGTACTTGGGGTATTAGCTTGTTTCATGATATTTTATAATCCAGTTGTTAAATACAGCCACTATTAAAGATTAAACAATATAGACTTACAATTAACTATAACAATATTAGAATTACTTATTTTATTACCTTATGCATTGATGCTGTTTATGCCCATTGTATGCTTATGGTAGAAATTCTAGGAGTGCTGTGCTACTGTGTAGCTCTTTCCACATCTTCACTCAGTAACTTCATGATGGTTCCTTGAAAATGGCCTGCACAAACCAGTATTTATACCACTAAAGTTGGCAATTACTGCAAGTCAAGGCCTTCCCCTAAAAAAAATGGATAGGTAATTGTTAAACATTTACTGCATATCACTAATTGGAATCACTGATGCAGCTCAGTTCAGTTAGCTTAGATCTGCTAAGATGCAGGTCAGTGAGGACAGATACTCTCTGTGCAACTCTCCTCTTCTCACGGGGTTCAGGAACAGGAGGGCAAGCTCTTATGGCCTAGCTTGGAACTGGCCCAGTGTTATTTTCAAACATATTCCACTGACTAAAGCAGCTCATATGGCCAACCTCAGCATCACTGGGATGGGGCAAGTATTCCACATGTAGTGGAAGAACATCAAGTCACATTACACAGGATAGGGAAACGGAACACAATAAGGCACACAGCCATCTCCTGGAGCCCCACCTTCATTTCTTTTGAATATATATATTTGGAAGTAGAATTGCTAGATCACATTCTAATTCTAGTTTTGACTTTTGATTGACTGCTTTTCTAGGTTTTGTTTGTTTTGTGGAAGAGTCTAACTCTAGCTCAAGCTTGATTGAAACTCACTATGTAATCCAGCCTAGCCTCAAACTCATGTCAGTCCTCCTGCGTTAGCCCTCCTGAGTATTGACATGGGAAGCGTAAGCCACGATGTCCTGTTTGTTTTTCTGTTTTCAGTAGTGCCTGGAATATTTTACATTCCTTATGTACATTGTATAATGGTTTCAGATTCTCTATATCTTAGTCAGCACTTGCTATCTTCTCTTTGTCTGTGTTTTAATATTGTGGACATTTAGGTGGGAGTCATGTAGAACCACCTTGTAGTTGTAATGTGTATTTCCCTAATACCACTGATGATGGACATCTCTCCCCCTAATTCTTACTATTATCCCTGTAACCACATTGTGCACCCTGACTCTTCAGATTGCAAATGCCTAGAGAAGGACTGTGGTTTTCTGATCTACTGCTAACTTAGAAAAGCCTGATGGTGTGCTTATTCCCTGGAAACCACTTGTGCAGTGTGGGTGTGGGGCCCAGGCAACATGCTTGGCAGGTAGGGTGGGTGGGGAAATGTTTCCTTCACACAGCTCCAAGTGCATCCACATCTTCGCTCACACCTCACTCCCACCGTGCTCTGCACTCCTCTCTGTCTCCCCAGGTACAAGCCTCGGGAGAAACTAAAGGTGAATTTTGGTACTCCAGAGTTCCTAGCCCCAGAAGTTGTCAACTATGAGTTTGTCTCATTCCCCACGGACATGTGGAGTGTGGGAGTGATCAGCTACATGCTGTGAGTACTCGGGCCTTGCTCTGGGTGGGACTTGGACCATCCATCTTACTTTGGTGCCCTTAGAAGCAGAAAAACTTTCAACACAATTTGGGGAGTATGCCTAGGAACATTGACAGAGGAAAGAAAGGCAGTTAGCTAAGGGCGTATTGCAAATGGATCCTATTTCTAGTTGTCACTTAGAATAGCCTAACACTGAAAAAAGTTATATGCAGATTTCATCCTCCAGAATAAAGGTCTTTATAGCTCATTTCTTGGTGATGAAGGTCTTCTTAAACTTGAATAGGGAAATCAAAGTCATAGACTGAACCACCAAGTTTTTGATACCCAGATATAAGGTAATAACAAGGTATCAATGATACAGAAGAAAGGTGTACCTGTGGGAAACTGGACTTGGTTTCTATTAGGGAATTGTGGAATCCATTGTGGAACACCCCTTCAGAATTTTTATCAGATGGGTGAGAGAGCTGGATATTTACACCATGATTCTTAATAGTTATTGTGAGTTGATCCTATGTGTGGTGGCTGGAGGTGATTTTCTGATACTTCTCAGTGATGAAAAGAAGATTTAAATGGAAAGACATCCAGCAAAATAAATAAATAAATAATAAATAAATAAATAAATAAATAAATAAATAAATAAAGGTATCTGGGTACAAGTGGGGGGAAACAGTGTACCTTTGTGTTATGTAACCTCATCACTTGTGACACAGGGTGTCTTTTTTTCTGACTGTGGTCTTCCCTTGGCTGTTTCCTTACAGGATGTTCTTTCATTCCTGTTGCTATGATAAAACTCTCTAACCAAATGCAATGTAAGGGAGGAAAGGATTTCAGCTTATAGGTAACAGTCCATCATTGAGGGAAGTAAAGGCAGGAACTCAAGGCAGGAGCTTGCAGAAACCATAGAGGAATGCTGCTTGCTGGCTCACTCACAGACCTACCTGGGGACCCATGCTTAGCTAGGACCACCTGCCTGTGGAATGGTGGGACAGGCCCTCCTGTATCCAATAATAAGACAGTCCCCCACAGACATGCCCACGGGCCACTCTGATCTGGGAAATCCCTCAACTGAGACTTCTTTCTCAGATGATTCTAGGCTGTGTCAAGTCAATAGCTAAGGCTAACTGGGTCAGAGGCCAATACCACAGACTAAAGGCATGCGCCAGGACACCTGACCTCTTGGCTTATTCTTAATTACATAATGGCCACCCTGTGTCTCTGTGCTTTGTGTCTGCTGTAGCAGGCTGGGGAAGCTTAGAGCCCCCAAATTAGCCAGTTTGTGAGGCTCTAGCAAGAGACTCATAAAGCCAACTGAAAAACTGGCTAGAAGGACATAGTATCTAAGGAGCCTGGTTGTGTCAGAGAACTAGAAAGCTGGTTTTAAATTAAATAAAAAAATACTTGGTGACTGGACACATTGTATGGGACCCCAGTTTATTTTTTATTTCAGAGGTGGGGAAAGATTTACCTGTGATAGGGGATTGTTCAGAATCCCTTCCCAGCTCCACCTCCCTCTCTTAGTGAACACACTGAATGCTATCTTGTGGAGAAGCAATGGGACCCCTTTTCTTTGAGCCCTCTTGGACATGATTAGGGCTGCTTGAGCTTGTGTCTTCTCTGTTCTGTCAAAGCGTCCTGGTAGATGTGGCCTGTGCACACTGATGGTTCTTTCTCTCCTTTCCAGACTCAGTGGTTTGTCCCCATTTCTAGGGGAAACAGATGCAGAAACCATGAATTTTATTGTGAACTGTAGCTGGGATTTTGATGCTGATACCTTTGAAGGACTGACAGAGGAGGCCAAAGACTTTGTTTCCCGGTTGCTGGTCAAAGAGAAGAGGTAGCTTTTATTTCTGGTCACTCAATGCCCATTATAATGGTTCCAGATATTTGTGCTGGGCTGGACTGCTGAATCCTTTTTTTTTTTTTTTTTTTTTTTTTTTTTTGTCTTTTTGAGACAGGGTCTCCCTGTTAGCCACAGCTGTCCTGGAACTCACTCTGTAGACCAGGCTGGCCTTGAACTCACAAAGATCCGCCTGCCTCTCCCTCTCAAGTGCTAGGATTAAAGGCATGAATCCTTTTTAAAATCCTTTAAAAAGATTTCTTGGCCCATGCATGGTGGTGCACAACTTTAATCCCAGTACTTGGAAGCCAGAGGCAGATGGATCTCTGTGAATTCAAAGCCAGCCTGTTCTACATCGTGAGTTCCGGGTAGCTGGGGCTACAGAGAAACCCTGTCTCAGAAAGACCAAAATAAATAAATAAATAAAATAAATAAATAAATATAACTTTTCTTTAAAAATTTTTTAATTGATTTCTTTTTATTTTCATATAATATATTTTGATGGCATTTAGATCCCTCCCCAGCCACACCTCCCTTATTCCCCTGGCCCAATTTAATGTACTCAGTTATTATATAATAAGACATATAGAGTCTAATTTGTGTCCCCACACATCCTTCAGTGTGGGTCCATCCACTGGATGGAGTTAACCTACCAAGAGCCCCATCCTTGAAAGAGACTCTTATGCTCCCAGCTATTAGTTGCCAAAATTTCCCTTCAGGATTTCTTAGTCTGGTACTTGTTTGCAACATTAAAAGAAACAGAAACAGAGACAAAAGAAATTAATTAGAAAACAACTAGGAACATAAGGTCTACACAGAGCTTTAGAAAGAGGCATGGGGCTGGAGAGACGGCCTAGCTGTTAAGAGTGCCGACTGCTCTTGCAGAGGATCTGGGTTCCATTCCCAGCACCCACATGGCAGCTGAGAACCGTCTTTAACTCCAGTTCCAGGGGAATCCGACACCCTCTTCTGACCTCCTCGGCATTTCACGACAGGGGTGTACAAACCTACATGCAGACAGTACATTCATACACATAAAATAAATAAACAAATAAAATTTAAAAAATAATCAATAAAAAAGAGGCATATTAGCCGGGTGTGGTGGCATATGCCTTTGATCCTAGCACTTGGGAGGCAGAGGCAGATGGATCTTTTGTGAGTTCAAGCCAGCCTGGTCTACAGAGTGAGTTCCAGGACAGCTGGGGCTATAGGAGACCTGTCTTGAACACGCAAAAAAAAAAAAAAAAAAAAAAAAAAAAAAAAAAAAAAAAAGAGGCATATTACAAATGAGTCCTGTTTCCAAGTTATCACTTAAATAGACTAATATTGAAAAAAGTCTAGATATGCAGACATCTTTCCCAGATTCCAGGTCTCAGAGCTTTGTTTCTTGGTCATGAAGGGCTTCTTAGGCTTGCAGTTGCATCAAAGTCATAGATTGAGCCTCTGACTTTTGTGATACACAGATGATATAACAATAATTGAAATAACCAATGACAACAAAATTATTAATGGCCCAGGAGAAAGGCTCGAGAAATCTAGGCTTTATGACAGCTCACTGGTCTTTGAGCTTCAGTTTTTGATTGTGAAAGTTTCTAAGAGAAAAAAAAAAAAAACCCTTGTAATTCAAATAAGCTAGTTAATGCTTTCTCTGGAAGGAGAAATGAGTTTCAAGCATCATGTTCTTTTTAAGAGCAATCCCAGACACAGCTGGCCTTCTTACTGTTCTGCCTCAGTTTCCCAGCCCTCCATAGGTGGTGGTGAGTCACTGGGGCACACTCCTTCAGTGTAGATCAGAGAATATTTTACTGACAACTTATTGGCATTTTTAAGGGGTAATTTTAGACATTTTTTTAGTACAAGGAGTGCATATTCCTCTGACAAGAACTCCTAAAATTGTCTACTGCTGTTTGACTTCACAGCTGCAGAATGAGCGCTACACAGTGCCTGAAACATGAGTGGTTGAATAATCTGCCTGCCAAAGCCTCGAAATCCAAAGTTCGTCTCAGATCCCAACTACTACTTCAGAAATACATGACCCAGAGAAAATGGAAGGTATTTGTTTTTCTGTCAGTAAAAGCAGCATTTGTCCTCTGTCCTTTGAAGGAATTGTAGCCAAGATTTTACTTACACATTGATTCTAAATACAAAGATTATTTAAGAGAGAAAACTCCTTTTATGTTACAGCTCTGAGCATAATTAAAAGATACCATAGACCAGAAATAAATGGCATAAAGTGATGTTTAGTCTGCAGTTGTATGGATGCTTAAGTACCAGGTTGAAGCCAAGCTTTTATTCTCAGTGGCAATAGTAGGAAGTCTCCATGTAGCTGGAGGCCTGATTTTTTTTTTTTATATATTTCAGAAATTCAAGATGGGAAGGCTGTATTAAACTTCAAAAGCTTTTTGAGCAGTCCCAGCTGGCCTGAACTCACTTTGTAGACCAGACTGGCCTTGAACTCACAGAGATCTGCCTGCCTCTGCCTCCTGAGTGCTGGGATTAAAGGTGTGTGTCACCACACCTGTCTTTTCATTTTGTTTATGATGGAGCTCTTTGGTATCATGGATGCAGAACTTATCTTAACAGCAATAGTTTTCCAGGGGATTGGCTCCAAAGTTTTTGATAATGACTTAGCCCCTCATGAAAAATTCTTGGTTCAGTGGTACACTGTGTGCTTAGTTGTAGGAAGAGTTCTTTTTATGCCAAACAGGGACCATTCTGCCCTGCTAAGGGGAATGGGAACACAGTGCCGGCTTTGTGGACAGTGTGGGGAGCTGACCCCTTGGCGCAGAGGCCAGCTGGCTATTCCCATAGCCCAGCCTAAGTGGTACTTCCAACTCAGGCCCTTAGCCTGGACCCACAAGACACGTGTTTCACTCTTGGCCGTGACTTTCCCACCTGCCCAGAGCCTGGACAGGAATTTCAGGCTGGTGGCTGAAGGCCTATCTTCAGTCAATGTTCACTCACAACACTAGCTACCCAGACCGGGGAACCTTTTTCCAACCCACTGGCCACCAGAATGAAATGCAGGCCTACCTTAGCCTGTATGCACACAATAATTAATAAAAATAACGGCCGGGAATTCTGTGATGTTACTATGAAATTCAAATTTATTCCTTGCTACAGCTTGCTTTTATAAACCAAATGACGTCAGTTCCCAGAGCCAATCATAAGTCCCCCAATTCCTCGCCACTGCACACCATTGCCCCACCCAGCATCATGCACCAAGGCCACATTGCTTGCTCCTCCTTGGGGCAGGGTCAGACCCTCAGCCACGCAGTGCCCTGAGGCATGCTAGTTGGAAAGCTAGCCTGCAATTCAAGCTGGATTTCCCTACACTTAGTGTATGCAAGACTCTGGGTTTAATCCTCAGCATCAAACAAACAAAGCCGACTCCCACCCCCCATCCCCAACCAAGAAACAGAAAACAAGCCCACTTTTCCAGTATATAAGCCTAAATATATAGACACACATGAAGCCAAAATTTCATGACTCCAGTATTTTTTTTTTTGTATGACATTTGCTTTCATTAAAAAAAAAAAAAGCTATTCAAGGGTGGTTTGCAAATCAGTTTGAAAAACTGCTCCAGCAAACTCTATTTTTCATGTGAAAAGGGCAGAACTTTTCTTCTCACTTAATGCTTATTCCAAATATACCCTTGCATGTGACTGTTCTATGATTATTCCAGAAACCTGTTTATCAGAAATCCCTTTAAATTATCAATTTTAAATAAATCCATTTAGATTATCAATTTTAAATAAATTGCTTGACTTGTTTAAGTCTTCTCTTCTTAAAGTACTTGATCTAAAGATATGAATTTTCTTTCTTTTTTTTTTTGTCTCCCTCTTTTCTTCAAGAAACATTTCTATGTGGTAACTGCAGTCAACAGGTTAAGGAAATTTCCACCTTGTCCCTAATCTTCAACTCTGCTGCTCACTGGGCCCAGGAATTCTTAAGGCAAGATGAAGTGGTGATAGAAGAGATGACTGAAGACCTTATATAATCTGACCTTTTATTATTATTTTGCAAAGAAAGAAGGAAAGAAGGAGGAAAAGTTATGCTATTGCCTTCCTTGAGAGATGGAAAGATGGAAAGTGTTTTCAAAAGAGCCCAATGAACTTTTCTGTTGCTTTGTAAGATCACTAAGTTTGACGTGCTGCTTCCTTCCCAGTACTTGGACTTTTGGTGATAAGTGTAGGCATGCTTAAGATGGTCGGAAAGAGTCCTATGTGGATTTTGTCAAATTTAAAATCCTGAACTTGCTATGATGAAAGAAAGGGAAGGTGGATCTTCGAGGAGTTAGGAGAGGAGTGTAGGGGGCATGTGATCAAATACAGTGTATGAGATCCTCAAAGAATTAATAAAAATGGATTTTAAAAAAGAACTCAGTAGATTTGTGCTTTCACCTTTGACTAGAGAAGCTTCTTTTTTGCAGCGGTTGTCTCTTAATTCGGAGACTCATAGCTTGTCAAAGTGCTGAGAATAAAGAACTGAGTACTCAACTGTGGATTGCTAACAATGAGAAATTGTGTGTGTGTGGTGTGTGTGCATGTGTGTGGTTTTACACCTAGGGATCAAAGGGCAAGATTCTCTGATAAGATGGGTCCTGACTTCTACTTCCCATTTCATACTGGAGATGTTTCAGTACTAGAATGAGTGAAGGCTCTAGTCAGGAGCACAGTTCTGAGAAACACTGGAAGGAACAAACAGGTAGGCGGTCAGCAGTGCGTCCACTCTCTATTTAGGTATAGCTATTATGTGACTTAGAAAACCTGCACATCTGTAATTACAGCACTCTGGAGGAAACAGGATCAAAAGTTCAAGGTCATCTTGGCTACACAGTGATGAGCTGGAGGCCAGCATAATCAAAATACAAAATTAAATACTTTCTTAAAATCAGAAATCCATTTTAGACCAAAGTAGTAACAAAACCTAGTCACTACTTAGCAAGGTTTTTTTTTTTTTTTTTTTTTGTCTTTTTGAGACAGGGTCTCCCTGTAGCCCCAGCTGTCCTGGAGTTAGACCAGGCTGGCCTTGAACTCACAAAGATCCGCTTGCCTCTGCCTCCCAAGTGCTAGGATTAAAGGCGTGTGCCACCACGCCCAGCAGCAAGTTTTTAAACACCATGGCTTCACAAATACTGACTTCAGTCCTCACAGGACAGGTATTTCTACTTTATGAAGAAATGGAGTGAGACTAATTCTCAGTTGAGCTTTTCTCTTTCAGAAGTTGCAGAGTCAGAATTAAAATCCAAGGCTGTGTGGTTCCAAAGCTCATATTCCTTCCCCAGATACTCTGCCTATGTTGGGATCATTTGATTGTGTATGTGTGTCCCTTTAGCTTGCTAGATTGTCTTCTAGAATTAAAAAGGGCAGAGGAGAGAAATCAGTAGTCACTTCCCATATGTGGCAGATACTGCTCATCATTTGTAACAAATAAAAGGCATCCACTATTATTGTTCAACACTTACTATTTTTACTCATGTGTGTCCCTGCCTGAGTTACATGTACCATGTGTGTACAGGTACCTGAGGAGGCTATAGGGTCCTGGATGCCCTGGAAGTGGAGTTACGGGCAGACGTGATGTGGGTGCTGGAAATCAAACCCAGGTCCTCTGCAATAGCAGGAAATACTTTTAACTGCAGAATCATGTCTCCAGAACCTACTATTCTTTTATACATTTTAATTTATTCTTTGACAATTTCAGACATGTACACAACGTATTTTGGTCATATTCACCCCGTTCTCGTTTCTCTTCCACCCTGTCTGGAAGCCTTCTCCCCAACATGTCCCACTTCTACTTCCACATCCTTTTTCCTTTGTTAACTGTGTTCATTACTTTTCTGTGGCTGCGATACAATACCATGACCAAGGTAACTTACAAAAGGAAAGGTTTACTTTGGCTTATGGTTCCAGAGGGGGAGTCCCTAATAGCAGGGGAGACATGGCAGCGGGCCACTGGATCAGGATACTGAGAGATCACACCTTCAACCAGAAACACAAGGTGAGGGTGAAGTGAAGGTGCGGCAAGGCTATGGACTCTCAAGGCCCACCCCCAATGACGTGCTTCTTCCAGCAAGACTGCACCTCCTAAAGGTTCCATGACCTCCTCAGACAGCACCACCAAGTGGGGAGCCTGATGGGGATATTGGTCATTCAAATCACCAGAGTAACCTACCAAATTTAATTAGGGTTATTTCTATGTGCACGGGTTATTTATTGGATCATGAGAAAGTTACTAGTAGCTATATCCCTTAAGAAAAATTACTCTCCCAATCCCCAGGAACCATTAATTGCCAATACCTTCCCAGCTACCCACGGGGTACACGTGCCCTCCTCCATCCCTGCTAGAATGGCAACCACTTTTTTTTTTTTTTAGAATTTTATTATTTTTTATGTGTATGAGTCTAATGCCTGCATGTAAATGCACCCACGATGTGCAATGCCCTCGAGTTGGAAGGTGTCCTCTGGAACTGGAGTTATGGGTGGTTGTTAGCCACCCTGTGGGTGCAGGAATCCAGCCCAGGTCCGATGCTCTTAACTGCTGAGCCATCTTTCCAGCCCTGGCAACCACTATTCTTAACTGATGCCAAGCTGAACAGATTTAAAAAATTTGGATACAATTAATAGTTCATCCTGAAAATATTTAACATCATTGTGTTAGTTTTCTGTCACTGACAAAATATATAAAAACTCAAAGGAGGAAATGGTTTCAGTCCATGGTTATTTGGCTCATGAGAAGCGTGAAATTAAGGGAAGTTGCTCAACTAATAGTGGCCAGGAAGAAAAACCAGGAAGATATCAAAACGGGAAAAGAAGCCAAGATCGGTCTCTCAAGGCATGCCCAGAATGACTCACTCCCTTCAGTTAGGTCCCTTTTCTCAGTTTCTATCATCTCCCTATCAATTTTTAAACTCACCTCTACTTCTTAGCCTATTGAATTGGGCCCATCAATGGATTAGGAACATGATTCTCATGGTCCAATCACTTCTCAAAATTCCTACATCTGAACATTGCTGCATTGGGGATCAAACCATCAACACATGAGCCTTTGAGGACATTTCATATTCAGAATGTAACTGGCTAAAATGATCTCTGACACGATGCTCCTAAGAGCTCCTCAGTATCTATAAAAGCCCTCATCTATAGTGTTAAAATAAAGAGTATTTGCTAGGGTTGTATATTTCAGTGTATGGCTATGAAAGAAAACCAACTGTGGCACATTGCTTGCTTTATAATATGGTACTAATGTGTAATTTATTGTTAGGCTTCTGTATGCAAGCATTTCTATATATTCCAATATTTATTCATAGCAGATATTGTACTAAATGCTTTCATGTACTGGGTCAGATGTTACCCCCAGCCATTCTATGCAGTAATACCATTTTTTGCTTTTGCTTTGAGACAGGTTCTCATATATCTCAGGCTGGCTCCAAACTCACTATGTAGCTGAGGATGATTTTTTTTTTTAAATTTTTATTTATCTCTGTATGTGTATGAATGTACTGTCTGCATGCAGGTCTGTGCACCCGTGTCGTGCAATGCCGCGGAGGTCAGAAGAGGGTCTCGGATTCCCCTGGAACTGGAGTTCTCCTGGAATTGGAGTTTCAGACGGTTCTCGGTCGCCATGTGGGTGCTGGGGATCGAACCCGGGTCCTCCAAGAGCGGTCGGCGCTCTTAACCGCTAGGCAATCTCTCCAGCCCCAAGTGATTTTGAACATGTCATTCTCCTGTCTCTACCTCCTAAGTGCTGGGATTATAAGGATGTACCATGCATAGTTTAATACAGTGCTAGGGACCAAACCTAGGGCTTCATACAAGACAGACAGCCACTCTATCAACTGAGCCACACCTTTAGCCACAGTAATAACATTATTAGTCTCCCTTTATCGATGGTGTGTATAGAAGTCAATTTATTCACATGAGTGGCTGTGAGTGCTTAAGCATGGTGAGTCTTTTTTTTTTTTGAGACAGGGTCTCCCTGTAGCCCCAGCTGGCCTGGAACTCACTCTGTAGACCAGGCTGGCCTTGAACTTAGAGATCTGCCTGCCTCTACCTCCCAAGTGCTAGGATTAAAGGTGTGTGCCACCACACCCGGCTTAAAGATGTGGGTGCTAGGAATCGAACCTTGGTTCTCTGCAAGAGCAGTCAGTGCTCTTAACCGCTGAGCCATCCCTATAGCCCCAGCATGGTGAATCTTAAACCCAGGAATTTGGATTCAAGCTTGGGTTTTAGAGAGCAGTGAGGCTCAGTGTAAAGGAACTTTTTTTCTGCTTTTTTTGTGCTTGAGTAGGCACAGATTTTGGCTTAATAAGGATTACTCAAAGCTGATAACAACCACAACTCAAATACATATAAAAATAACATTTATTAACTTAGGCTATATAAAATAATGGTTTAGTCAAACAAATACAGAACCAAATAAAATCTGAGATTCCCTTCAGCTTGAAATTCTAGATAAGTCGGGAGACTGCCTTAAACTTAACAAAGAGAAGTAAAACAGTTCCAGTTCCATCCTGTTGGAGAGAATAGACCAGAGAGGAAATGAGTCTCTGGTAGGCACTACAATCATCTACTACGGCATGGGAGGTGCCAGCCCATGCCTCAGAACTTGGCTCTAAGTCGAGCTTCTTCGATATTGAGACTATCCTCAGTAGTTCTTGTTTTAAGTTTAAGCAAATCCCAAAGCTCTTTAATCTCCCAGGAATATACCATCAGACTGCAGTGGAGCCAGTAATAAAATGGAAATCACTTTGCTGTAGTCCTTTGAGCATTAACAGCATTTTCCAAAATTTTCCTTTTCCATTCTTCATAATCTTGAGTCAGATCTTCATCTTTCTGTGGTTTATGTAGGTTCTCTACTTCCTTCTCTATTTCTATGAGAGAAGGTTAAAAAAAAGTACAATTAAAAAAGTATCTACTTCAATTAATTAAAGCAATAGAGAATAAGATATTAGAGTGAAATGTAAAATATCTACCACTTTTCTTGTATATTCTAAGCATTCTAAGACATCTAATACTTAAACAGTATTTCAGTTAACTCTACCTGTATCTTTTTTTTTTTTGTGCGTGTATGAATGTACTGTCTGCATGTAGGCCTGTGCACTCGTGTCGTGCAATGCCGCGGAGGTCAGAAGAGGGTGTTGGATTCCCCTGGAACAGGAGTCAAAGGTGGTTTTCAGCCGCCATGTGGGTGCTGGGGATTGAACCCGGGTCCTCTGCAAGAGCAGTCGGTGCTCTTAACCACTAGGCCAAATCTCTAGACCCTCTACCTGTATCTTATGAAGTGAGTCTTAATATTAATCACATTTTATAGATTTAGAAATTAAAGCTTGGGGGCTGGAGAGATGGCTCAGTGGTTAAGAGCACTGGTTGCTCTTGCAGATGACCAGGTTAGATTCTCAGCACCCACGTGGCAGCTAACAACCATTCATAACTTCAGTTTCAGGGGAATTCAATGCTACCTTCTGACCTCTGTGGGCATTGCACAATGCAGGTGCACTTACATGCAGGCAATATACTCATAAACATAAAATAAATATTACAAACAAAAGAAATTGAAGCTGATAGAAATTGTGTGACTTTCTCATAAAATCACAGTAGGTGGTGGCAAAACAAATTAAAAAAGGCCATTATGTGAGACTGTCTTTGTAGTTGGAATTCTTATTTCTTCTTAACCAAACTGAAACTTAATTTGGAAACATATTTGTAGCAAAAACAAACAAATGACAACAAAAACTAGACAACTGAAAACAGTCAACCTTCTGATTGATTATACAAGTAGGGATCGCCCATTAGACCAGGCTTAAATGTGACAACTGAACAGCTTTACCAATTAGGGATCTTTCTACTTTGCTTCTAAGTCCAGTGTATAAGGTATGGATTTCTCTGAACCTATTTTGGATTTGATGCTGCTTAATTCATGAGTCAATTTGTGCTCAAACTCTGTCTACAGATTTTATCAGTGGCAAAACAGGTTTTGAACTCAGGCTGTTTAGCTTTAGACAGCACTTTTAAAAAAAATTACGAATTTTCCGTTCTTCAATCATTTCAGATATATTATTATATTTATTTATTTATATGTTATGAGTATCAGCTTGCACCACATAACTGTAGTGTCTTTGGAGGCCAGAAGAGGGTGTTAAGAGTCCCTGGAACTGGAGTCACCTGTGGTTGTAAGCCACCTGATATGGGTGCTAGGAACCAAACCTGGGTCCTCTCCAAGAGCAGTAGTGCTCTTAATTGCTGAGCCATCTCCATAGCCCTCAGTAACACCTCTGTTTTACTAATTATTGCTTAAAGGACTGCTTTTGTTGTTCTAAGACAGAAGAATATTGCTATGAAGTCCATGCTAGCCTGGAACTCACTATACAGACCTAGCTGGTCTTGAACTTACAGCAACCCTCTTTTGTCTGTCTTACAAATGCTGTCATTACAGGTGTACATAAACATGCCTGGCTCGAAAAATGGGTCTTATCAGGCAATCAGTGTTCAGGATTTTCTCTGGGGCTGGCATCACAGGATTGTTCACTGTAGTAATCACACTGCATGAATTTCAGTATTAGAAGAGTGTGCTAGGAAGGCCCTACCTGTTGCTGGTGGTTCATCCACTATCTTCTTTTTCTTCAGCGCTGGACTAGCTATATCTCCACACTCTCCTTTCAGGAAAGAGAAAATTCATAAGTTAGTATTTGGGCATACAGGTCCCTAGTTGTATCACAAAGATTAATATTCTGGAGGACTAAGATATGGAAGTAAATAATCTTGTTCTTCTCTTTTCTTGATACCTCTCATTAAACTTGAAAATTACTTCTAATGATCCTAATACAAAGATTTGGCATTTAACCTTGGACTTTCTTTTTTGAGATAGAATCTCAAAAACTATATAGCACAGGATGGCCTCAAACTCAAGAGATCTGGCTGCCTTAGCTAGTATTAAAAGGCGTGGAACTACCATGCCTGCCAACACTGAAGTTTCTTAAGGAATCTAGGATTTATTTTTAGGTTACTAAACTACTTGTAGAAACATCAGTTTTGGGGCTGGAGAGATGGCCTAGCGGTTAAGAGCGCCGACTGCTCTTACAGAGGACCCGGGTTCGATCCCCAGCACCCACATGGCGGCCGAGANTGGAACTCACTCTGTAGACCAGGCTGGCCTTGAACTCACAAAGATCTGCCTGCCTCTGCCTCCTGAGTGCTAGGATTAAAGGCATGCGCCACCACACCCAGCTCAAAGGGACATTTCTATGAATGACAATCACTCCTGTGTGAGTTATTAATAGAGTCAAATACAGCAAAATTATTGGGTAGAGTGAGAAATCTATCAATGGCCTACTACATTTTCTTCCTATAAAGTTTTCTGGCAAGGTGATTAACACAAACTCAGATAAAGATACCAAAAATTATTAGTATTTTATGGTAATAATTCAGTATATACATAGATAACTCAAATTTTGATGATTCAGATACAAGAATTTACAACAGCTATGTTTTATAAATCAAATGAGTAACAGTTACAGATAGTACTTTTTGAAATTTTTGATTTTTCATTATATATATATATATATATGAATGGCTTGCCAACATGCGAGTGCACCCATGTGTGCAATGCCCACAGAGACCAAAGGAGGGTGTCAGATCTGTTGGAACTGGAGTTATTAGCTGTCATGTGAGTGTTGGAAACTGAACCTGGGTCCTGTGCAGTCAGTGCTCTTAACCACTGGGCCATCTCTCCACCCCCAGGCAGCACTTAAAACAACAACAACAACAACAAAAAACCCACAGATTTCACCACTTACAAAAAGCAGACTCTAATGTTAGAATACCCAGTTTACACACATGGCTGCACGTGGCAAATGAACTTCTTGAAACACTAGTTGAAAGTTGTCAGCTATATTATGGGTTAAACTGAGAATCTGATCACTTAGTCACAAATCCTAGTGTTACATTTAGAGGAGAAAATACACTCTAAGTTGAAATCAGTTAAATTAAAAGTATTTTTTTGGCCGGGCGTGGTAGTGCACACCTTTAATCTTAGCACTTGGGAGGCAGAGGCGGGTGGATCTTTGTGAGTTCAAGGCCAGCCTGGTCTACACAGTGAGTTCCAGGACAGCTGGGGCTACAGGAAGACCCTGTCTCAAAAAGACAAAAAAAAAAAAAAAAAAAAAAAAAAAAAAAAAAAAAAAAAAAAAAAATTAAATAAAAAAAAGAAACATCAGTTTTCTCACTAAAAATGTATCTGGCCTACATTAAATAATTAGTAAATCAGATTTTTCAGTGTACCCGCCACGTCCACGTTCAAATGAGATGTTCTCAAATGATGGAATACTCACTGTTGATTTGCTGCCCAATCTTCTCTAACTGCTTACACAGCCGATCGAATATAGTTTTTTTCACACCAGATGTAGTTATCATTTTGGTTTTATCCACTTTTAGCTTTAGAACCCTACAAAAGAATCCATAAACTGCTTTTATCAAGACAAGTAGTTTTCCTATCAAACCAATCAGATTGTAAACTTATTACCCTTTTGCCCAGGCTTTAAGATTTTCCAACTGTTTGATTTTTCCTTTACTCCAAGTGTCATTAGCTAGAATCATGCAAATGTACATTTTAAAGCTCTTTACTTATTAGATTGAGAGCTACATTGCATCTGTTCTGCAAAATGGTGTGAATAAAGACATTTGCTATAGAGCTTCATGTCACTGATTTGCAGAATGAGAATCTTTTAAGTGTTTAACTCATTCTTATGAGATGCTTTTATTTATACACTAGTGTCTATTTCTTTGCACCACTCCCTTTATAACACATCCCTTTATAATAATAAATGATAAAAACTACCACAAAACAAAGTTCTCAGGATATTAGACCTGTTTAGAACTTTCTTGATTAGTTTAATACAGTTTAAAAAAAATGGACTTGGCTTATTTTCAGTTTTCTGCAGTATCAGCCATATCCCTCCCTACACAGACACCTACCACTGAATTAAAGGGACTTTTTTTTTTTTTTTTGGT
>VZQC01013693.1:132273-146936 GCA_009823505.1 Rhizomys pruinosus | reverse complement strand
TTTTTTATTTATTTTATTTTATTTATTTCGATATGTGTATCAATGTACTGTCTGCATGCAGGTTTTGTGCACCCGTGTCGTGCAATGCCGCGGAGGTCAGAAGAGGGTCTCGGATTCCCCTGGAACTGGAGTTCTCCTGGAATTGGAGTCTCAGACGGCTCTCGGCCGCCATGTGGGTGCTGGGGATCGAACCCGGGTCCTCTGTAAGAGCGGTCGGCGCTCTTAACCGCTAGGCCATCTCTCCAGCCCCTATTGTCTTCTTAAGAGAGGATTTCCCTATAGTCCCAGCTGGCTTTATTGTCTTCTTAAGAGAGGATTTCCCTATAGTCCCAGCTGGCCTAGATCTTGTGTAGACCAGGGCTAGCCTCACTCTTGTAGAGATCTGCCTGTCTCTGCCTTCAGAGTACTGGTACTAAAGGCATATGCCACTGGTCCTAGAATTTTTTTAAGACTGAAATTGTTTAATCCTTAGTAACACAACATACACAGACTCACACACACAAAAAAACCAAAAACTAACCAGAATAGAACACTGGGTGATTTTGTTGCCTCCATCAGTACAAATTTCCCATTAAAGTTCTATATATTCCATACCTCTGCAGTATCTTTGAAGCCATGCTCACTGCTTCTGTACAGCTGAACTGTACAGCTAGGTCTCTTATTCCAATATTTGAATTCAGCCCTAGCAAACACTCAAAAGATTTTAGACAGCTCTGATACATCTTCTTGTTCAAACCAGAAAGTTTAATTAAATAAGCCTTTGAAAGGAAAAACATAAAAACTGTTATTTCAATATAGTACTTAATAAGTAGTATTGTTGGATAATATTTAATTTAAAAAGCAATAATTATGTCAAACAGACTATAGAAAGGCACAATCACATTTATGTACAAATAATTCAAAATAAGTAAACAGTATAATATATTTAAGCTGTGCAAAATACCAAAGCCATATATGGTTATTTTTGGGTTTTTTTGGCACACGCCTTTAATCCCAGCACTCAGGAGTCAGAGGCAGGTGGATCTCTGTGAATTCAAGGCCAGCATGGTCTACAGAGCATGTTCCAGACCAACTGGGACTACAAGGAGATCCTGTCTCAAACACATACACACACACACAAGAATTCCAGAAAAAAGTGCAGCATTTACAATGCTACAAGTCATTAAGTCGTTATCAATGCTTATGGTCAGGTAAAAGAGGCTGGAGATTTTGGTAACAACAGAAAGCAAATACAACTTTAATGGATACATCCATTACGATACAAATACTGTGTTCAGTGTACTACATATGCAGATTGCTTAATCATAATAATCAGCGAGCTGGTCATTTTCATACCTGTTTTATAAAGAAACTGATAGCTCATGGAGCTAGCAAACAGTATTGATATTTGGTCTCAACACATAAGTCTTCGTGATTCCAAAGCTGCTTTTCTAACTACTGTGATACTGGGGTAAAAAATACCTAAGTTTCTAAGTATGTGGTTTAGGAGCATGGAAGATGGCCTTTAGGAAGACAGACCTACACAGGGAAACTAGATAAGGAATGCAGAGCACATTGCCCCATTTTTTTTTTTTTAACCTAAACCAACAAAATGATTCTAAAGTTTATCTAGAAAAAACATGAGAAATGCCAGGAAAATTCTAAAGCATTAAGGATTTTGACCAGGGTCTAGTTCATCTGGGATGGTTAATCTCAACTGTTCAACTTGATGAGATCTAGAATCACCTTGAGAGATGAGCCTCTGGGCTGCCTGCATGCAGGTTAACTGATGTGGGAAGACCTGCCCACTGTGGGTGCTATTACCTGGGGTGAGATCCTGGACTATATAAAAAGTAAGCTGAGCACAAATATTCACTGATTTCTGCTTCCTAACTGTGTATGTGATGTGACTAGCTCTTCAAGCTGACTTGATTTCTGTGCCACAATGGGCTGTATCTTTGAACTGTGAATGGAAACAAACCTTTCTTGAATTGCCTTTGCCAGTATAGTTTATCAAAGCGACAGGAAGAAACTAAGATAGCAACCAGAAGGTTAAAATTTAATGGTTAAGCTTCAGTTTTGTTCTAGGTTATTCAGACATTGAAGGGAAACTTACCCTATCCAAGGGGCATGCCATACAGGAAGCTGCAAGGTCCAGGCATATGACTGCATTGCTGGTTTCTGTAGTATGTGCAGACAAACCAATGCACTTCACTTGGGACAGTCGCAAGTACTCCTCTGCTTTCCTGGTTATAAAGGCAGTATGTTCATTAAACTGTTTCAAAAGTTTGCCCAATACTTAGGTAAAGAATGAATATAGTCTGGTGGCCTTCATATTGAATCTGATTACTGTGCAAGGTCATGTGGGGCCGGGAATGAAGAGCAGATCTTTTGGAAAGGGTAAGTTCTTAAGGTAGGATCGAAATGACTCCTGTCCTCAATTTTAAAACTCATTTCCTCCCCAAAGAACGCTTTTCCTTCTACCGTTACTTGCACAAGCATGAACAATTAAAGGCAAGCAGGTTAGGTCAGATTAGATATTCTTTTCTTCTTTTCCTTTAAATGAGTGGCTCTCAATTTTGGGAGCTTCTAAAAACAGATTCCCGGTTCCATCCCCAGATACCTATCAGTAGGCCTAGAGCCGGTAGGGGTACGAATTTTTATTTCTAACAAGTGCCAAGTAGATATTACCTTGGATTTAGGATCACAATTTGAGAACCACTGTTTTAGCGATTGTTGGCCGCCACGTAAGTGCTGGGAATCGAACCCAAGTCCTCTGCAAAAGCAGTCAGTGCTCTTAAACACTGAGCCATCTCCCAGCCTCGCTATCTACACTATCTACAAATTTTAAGAAGCGCTCTTTTCCTTTCCTTCCCTCATCTGACTGTTGAGGTACACTTGGCTGCAGTGGATTTATTTCCAACCACAGATTCTGCAAAGATCCACTTTCCACGGCTTTTGCAATGGACCACTCCCGCCACATCTTCCCATCACAGCACCTCCTAACAATCTGGTCTCAGAGCAACCGGGTCCACTTGCTGAACTTTTCCGCCCCGCACGTCACTCCCTAACTGTTCTACCTAGGGGCCCGCTCACACCGCTTCCTGCGAGCCGCCCGAGTCTCGCCCAGGCCGATGTACCCTCATTCCCGTACCGCCTGGAGGCTCCGGGGCTGCGAGGCAAGGCCTTCGGCGGCATGCACGGCCAAACTTACCTTAGCAGCCTGGGTTCGGCAAGGCCCAGGCGTGGGGCGAGGCTGCGAATCACCTCCGACCCCATAACTGGAATAACTTCGCGCGGAACCGCAGCTGTTCTCAGAGCTCCAGGTCTCACCCCTCGCGCGTCCAGATTGGTTGGGAGAAGACGTTAGACTGTCCTTTACACCAATCCTGAGCTTGCTTCTGGGCATGTGCACCAGGGGTGGGCGTGTCCGTGCTCGTGAACTAGCGCGGCACCTCTCCTTCTCTCGGTCCGCCACCGCGCAGTACCGACTCATGTCTCTCCCCGCCCACTTCCCCACGCCTCCGTCCAGTCCGCGGATACCACGCGAGACTTGAAGCGGGCCAATGGACCAGGAGCTAGCGGCCCGAGGGCGGGGCTAGGGAGGGCGGGGCTCGGAAGGGCCGAGTCACCTGACGCGGGTGGCTACTGCGGAGTCGGCTCTGCTCGCGGCGGGCTCCGGAATCACCATGGTGAGTGAGTGGAGGCGGTGGTCCCCGTCTACCCTGCGGCAGGCAGTCCCAGCTTTTCCCCCATCAGCCTGGATCCTTGACAGAGTAGGGGCCCTCGGGGCGGTCGGGCACGAGCCTACGGATGCCGAACGGGCTGAGGAAGGCCGCGAGTAGGCTGCTCTGGGTCGGGGTGGGGGGCAGTTGCAGGCTTTGGCCGGTGCTCGGAGGAGGGCGGCGGTCCTGAGGCCACCTCGGGGTCCCAGCGTTGAAGTCTCGGCGAACTCCTCCGAGGCTCGGTAGCTGGGACCCGCCCCGATGGTGCACCGCCACCTTTGTGCTCCTCGGGCCAAGCCTTTTCTCTGCTCGCAATGCTGCAGAGGCGCCCGGCGCTCCCCGGGCCTCCCGGTCCCCCAACCCCATTAATCCGCAGCGTTTCCAGGGAGTTCTAGGGACGTGTTGTACGTGAAGTGAATTTCCTGAAGACTCACGCTTGCTCCCCCTAAACCTGACAACCAGAAAGGAGACCACTCCTTACCTTTCTCGTTCGTTCCCTTAGGCCTTGCTGGAAGCTGCCATTCTCCTTAAGGCTTCTTTGTGGTGGTGGCAAATCGGGCATGGTATTGGCCTCATAAACACGGACTTCCTCAAATGGCTATCCCGTCTGTTTCCCACAGGGCACGTTGTCACTTGCATCTTACTGGCGTTGGATGTAATCTGCGCTGAGTATATAATGCTTCTGCATGTTGGCATTGTCATTTAAATGTGTCATTTAAAATTATTTTACTATCCATTCATTGTAAACAAAGCTCTGTAACCTTGGATACAGATTTCACTTTAGTGATTAGTGGGTAAAACCGGAGCGGAGGTCTGAGATGGTCTTGGTAGGCTCCCGCCAGCTTGGCACTCACGGCAGTTCTGTCCCAGCTTGCTGAGTGAAATTTTCCCCTATATATTGCCTTACAAAGTGATTTTTTTTTCTCAGAATTTTTCCAATGGACGATTGATACATGACCTGTGTAACTTGAATTTGTTTTCCAGCACAGGTTGACATTTGTAGTATTTTGTAATGAAGAGCATTTGAGGATATATTTTACTACATTTATGTGGTGGGTGAACCAGCGTGGAGCAGGGAGCCAGGCATAGTTAAGACCCTGTAAATTTTATTGGAAAAGGAAACCTAGGTTATCAGTCCTGTCACCATTTTTATGACTTTGGCAGGTATGCAGTCTTTGAGTCTCCTTTTGTATCAGAAAACAAGTATTGGTCTCATCGGTCCTTGAGTCCTAGAAATCAGGTCTAGTTAGATTAAGCGAACACCTGATGTACTTTCAGTGTCATGGATTGTGCTAGATACTAAATACAAATGAGTGGAAGAGACACGCTTTTAGAACATACTGCAATATAGGGCTTTATAAAAGCACTGTCAACTCAGTGCTTTGGGGAAGTTTTGCCTGAGCAGCTTAAAAAAGACTATAACAGGAACAGGTTCTGAAAAGTTCTCCACATGGAGAAGAAAGAATATTGCCAGTAAATGAAACCATAAGAGGTAACTCTTTATGGTGTGCTCCATCATAGAACTTCTGGGGTATTGGTAAATTACCGTATATATGGTATTTGAAGTATAGAGTTCTTTGCTGTTTGCTTTTTGGTTTTTGCAGACCTAGGCATCAAATCCAAGGTTTGGAGCCTACTAGACAAACACGCCAACTGAGCCACATTTCCAGCCCAAATTGTTTTGATGTTCCATTTCCTCATCATCCTCAGTTGTCCTACAGTGTTAATTTGTGCCACATCATCACTTCTTAAATGCCATTTTTATCAGTATGATAGATTCTGTATCTTTATGGGATTAGTTTTCATTTTATAGTTGATTTACATTGTATTGTAACATTATCCCTGCAGCTTCTAAGTGGGGAAATTGACCCAATGAATAGGTTCCTACAGTGGGTGGAGGTTAATTGCTTGCATTTAAAGGGGACATAATAACTAACATTTATTAAATGCTTATTACTAAAAATTAGGCACATTCTAAGCTTTATCTGTACCATTTTATTTTGTTTCTGGTCTTAATATTCCAGGATTTTTGGAACTATTTGTAACCTCTTTATGGCCCATTTTACTTGCTACATAATAAAAATTATGTACATAATGGCCAATAGTGAAACAGTCCACAATAAGCAAAATGAATATATGTGTACACACAGAGGAGTAATGCTTAGCCTTTAAAAAGGAGGGAAATGTTTTGGAGATGGAAAGTGATTACTGTACATGTGAATGTGGTAAATCTTAACTATTCCAAAATTGTCCGTCCTGGGGCTAGAGAGATGGCCCACCTGTTAGGAGTGCCTACTGCTCTGTAAGAGACCCAAGTTCAAGTTCTTACCACCCTCCTCTAGTAGCTCACATCATCTATAACTCAAGCACCAGGGGGTCCAATGCTCTCTTCTGGTCTCCAGGGACCCCTGCATCACTGGTACATGCCCACACACAGAGACACATAAACACAATTTAAAAAATATTAAAAAGTCATGTATCACTACTTCTAAGCTGACCTTTTGAATTTAATGAAATCCACTGATTTATTGTTAAAATCTACTGGATTCAGATGAAAAGCCCCCCAGAACTGAAAAGTAGATTGGGTTCACTGAAATGCTCGGAAGATTAGCAATGCGTAGTAAATTTTATTGAATTCGACTTTGGGATATAGCTCATTTGGTAGAGTGCTTACCTAGCATACATGAAGCCCTCAGGTTCCATCCACTGTAGGACTTAACCCAGGGCATAGTGGCATGTGTTTGTAATCCCAGCTCTAGGGAGATAGAGGCAGGAAGAGCAGAAGTTCATGGTCATCCTCAGCAACAAAATAAGTGAAAGACCAGCCTGGACTACATCAGACCCTCTCTCAAAATTTTTGTTCTTCATTCAGTTAGAATTTTTTTTTTTGGTCTTTTTGAGACAGGGTCTCCCTGTAGCCCCAGCTGTCCTGGAACTCACTGTGTAGACCAGGCTGGCCTTGAACTCACAAAGATCCGCCTGCCTCTGCCTCCCAAGTGCTAGGATTAAAGGCATGCACCACCACACCCGACTATCTTTTTTTTTTTTTTTGTCCAGTTAGAATTTTTGAGATAGGGTTTCACTTTGTAGTTCAGGATGGCCTTGAACTTGTGGTAATTCTATCTCAGTCTTGTGTTAAATGCTGGGATTCAGCATTTTTGGTCTTTTTGAGACAGGGTCTTCCTGTAGCTCTGACTGTTCTGGAACTCTATAGACCAGGCTGGCCTTGAACTCACAGAGATCCGCCTGCCTCTGCCTCCCAAGTGCTACGATTAAAGGTGTGCACCACCACACTCGGCAGATTAACGCTCTTTTTAAGGTTGAAAGACACCTATTTTTTCCTTTATGATTTTTTAAATTTTTTTAATTTTTAAATTATTTTTATGTGTACGAGTGTATTGTCTGCATGTAGGTTGGTGCACCCGTGTCATGCAGTGGTGTGGAGGTCAGAAGAGGGCATCGGATTCCCCTGTAACTGGAGTTAAAGACAGTTCTTAGCCGCCATGTGGGTGCTGGGACTCAAACCTGAGTCCTCTGCAAGAGCAGTCAGCGCCCTTAACTGCTGAGCCATCTCTCCAGCCCCCCCTTATGATTTTTTAAAAGTATCATTTAAAATATTTTATTTTTATTTAATTTTATTAATGTATTGCCTACATGCATGTAAGTGTTCTCATGTCATGCAGTGCCCTTAGAGGTCAGAAGAGGGCGTTGGTATTCCTGGAACTGGAGTTACAGACTATTGTTAGCTGTCATGTGGGTGGTAGCTATAGAACCGGGGTCCTCTGCAAGAGCAGCCAGTGCTCTTAACCACTGGCCTTCTCTCCAGCCCCTTAAAAAAGTACTATTTAAAAAATTTTAAGAGTGCATGTGTGTGTGTGTGTGTGTGTGTGTGTGTTTGTTTATGTGCACATGAGTGCAGGTCCCTGTGAAGGCCAGAGGCATTCAGTCCCCTGGAGCTGGAATTATGGTTGTGGGTATTTGAAATTAAACTTGGATCATCTGTAAGAGCAATATGCTCTCTTAACCACTGAACTATCTTTATCAGTCCCTTATTCATGATTTTTTTAAAAGTATTTATTATTATTATTATTATTATTATTATTATTATTATTTTGGTCTTTTCGAGACAGGGTCTCCCTTGTAGCCCCAGCTGTCCTGGAACTCGCTCTGTAGACCAGGCTGGCCTTGAACTCACAAAGATCCACCTGCCTCTGCCTCCTAAGTGCTAGGATTAAAGGCGTGCACCACCACACCCAGCTATTTATTATTTTTTATGTGTATGAGTGTACTGTCTACATGTATGTTGGTGTACCCGTGTTGTGCAATGCTGTGGAGGTCAGAAGAGGGCATCAGATTCCCCTGGAACTGTGGGTGCTGAGAATTGAAACTGGGTCCTCTGCAAGAGCAGTTGGTGCTCTTAACTGCTGAGCCATCTCCAGCTCCTATTTATGATTTTTGATGAGTAATAGCTGGGGAGAAACTCAATTTACCAGCTTGTCGGAGAAAAGTACAGGAAGGTGCAGGGCATTGCTCGTTACTTTTTTTTTTTTTTATCTGTATGCAAAATTTAACCAAAAGAAAGTTCAATTTTTTTTTTTTTTCCTGAGACAGGGTCTCCCTTGTAGCTCCAGCTGGCCTGGAACTCACCATGTAGATTAGGCTGGCCTTGAACTCAGAGATCCACTTGCTTCTGCCTCCCAAGTGCTAGGATTAAAGACGTGCGCCACCACACCCGGCTTAAAGATGGTTCTTAGCCATCATGTGGGTGCTGGGAATCGAACCCAGGTCCTCTGTAAGAGCAGTCAGCGCTTTTAACCACTGAGCCATCGCTCCAGACCAAAAGTTCAATTTTTTATATGCCTTAAGAAGTAGGTTCGTGTGGTCCATACTTTTGTTAATCTTTTAAAAATATATTTTATTATTTTATGTGTACGAGTGTAGTGCCTTCATTCATTTCAGTGCACCTATGTTGTGCAATGCTTGCAGAAGTCAGAGGAAGGTGTTGGATTTCCCCTGGAACTGGAGTTATAGACAGTTGTTAGCCACCATTGGGTTCTGGGAATCGAATTCAGGTCCTCTGCAAGAGCAGTCAGTGCTCTTAACCATTGCACCATCTCTCCTGCCTCACAATCATTTATAATAATTACATTGTTAATGTATGCTGTGGTAGTAATGTAAATGTGTTTATACAACATAAAAGAGTATTTAATTCTACTTAACAGAGAGTGGATTCATTTTAGAAGCAGAATTTTTTTTCTTATCACAATTGTAATGTCTTTACTAAATACTTTATAGTCAATTTTATCTATTTTTTGTATCAGTATATTATAAGCAGATTTTTGCCGATGGCATTGTATTTTGTCCTTTATACTTGTATATTTGTGTATTTGAAATGATAAAAGGTGGGTATTTGAAGAGCGTATTCTTTACTATTTTCTAATGTGAGTCACTAACAGTTTCACCTATTTTGTTTTCAGGTTGTTTAGTTCTTTGTTACATATTTCTTAAGAGGAGAAGGGGTCAGTGTTCTTAAAGTCATTCCTTGGTATAAAAATGTACTAAATAAAATATAGGTGAAAAAATATAGTTGAGAGGGAAAGAGTGGTTCTTAACGAGCAGGCCTGTCTCTCCTATTAAGTAAAAATAAATAATTGTGGTGAGTTTGTAAGCTATTCTGACAGAAAAGACAAAGGTTACTAATTGTATAATAGTGTTTTTATATGGAAGAATGTACAGCTTTATGGACAAATGTACATGTTTTTGTTTTTAATAAAAATGTAGCCGATAAAAAAAAAAATCTGGATTTTGGTAGACTTATTACCAAGAATTTGCTTGGATGTATAGGTAAGTTCTGGTTGGATTCAGAGCATATTAGCAGAGTATAGCCATAAACTATCATCACAGGTTTTTTTGAAGCCAAGTTCAATAGTTGTCAAGAAAAAAAGAAAAATTATATACAGAGCTGGAATGAAACTTAAGTGATAATCTTGGGAAAGGAATATGACTGAAACTGTGGAAATAAAATTTGTTTGGAGAAAGTACTTAGGAGCTACTAATGAAAATTTTAAAATTGTTTGTTTTAGCCTACAACACAGCAATCACCTCAGGATGAGCAGGAAAAGCTTTTGGATGAAGCCATACAAGCTGTGAAGGTTCAGTCATTCCAGATGAAAAGATGCCTGGTAAGAATGAAAATGTGAGAGACACAGTTGTGTACTGTAGATTCTTAAGAAATCATCTCTAGTTCTATAGTTACACAGCACTGTTACTTTTGGTAAATGTGATGTTTTTCACTAACCACCAGCATTTGTCTCAAATTCACCTGTGTTTAGCACTATGTGGAAGACTTTCAAACAGTGAACCTGGCTTTCTCATAATTGTATGTATGCCTAGAGACTGCAAACTCATGAGAACAAGAGTTCCTGACTTTGAGTTGCATATTGCCATGCTATTATCTAACCTGAAAGTCTGAGCCTCTTTAGTTTTATACCTCAAGATCTGAAGAAGACTTAACTTGTAATGGGTGTTCAATAAGTACTTACTGAATTATTCAGCTATGTTTTTTCACCCAAGTATCTTGAGAACTTTAAACAGGTACTTTTATTGCAGAAACTAGCTTAAACTATACTTATAGCAGGGCGTGGTGGTATTCACTTCTGGAAGATTACGAGCTTGAAGCCAGTCCTGGGCTGTATAGTGAAACCCTCTTAAAGCATGAAAACAAAATTTACTCTTGTACCTGTTATGCATAGATACCATATAGCCCATGTATTAAAATTTAAAGAATTGAACAAATAGGCAGGTGCCTTAAGCTATAAGTTGCTGCAAAGTGTCTTACATTTTTGTATATATGTGTGTGGTACATGTATGTGTTTGTGTGTATGAAGGCCAGAGGTCGATGTCAGGTGTTTTCTTCAGCCATCTTTTTTTTTTTTAATTTAATTTATTTATTTTTAATTTTATTTTTGTATGTGTATGAATATACTGTCTGCATGTAGGTCTGTGCACTGGTGTTGTGCAATGCAGCGGAGGTCAGAAGAGGGTGTTGGATTCCCCTGGAACTGGAGTTAAAGACGGTTCTCAGCTGCCATGTGGGTTGCTGGGGATCGAACTCGGGTCCTGTGCAAGAACGGTCAACGCTCTTAACCGCTAGGCCATCTCTCCAGCCCCAATTTTATTTATATTTTTATGTGTATGAATGTACTGTCTGCATGAAGGTTTGTGCACCCATGTTGTGCAGTGCCTCAGAGGTCAGAAGAGGGTGTCGGATTCCCCTGGAACCTGGAGTTAAAGACAGTTCTTAGCTGCCATGTGGTGCTGGGAATTGAACCCGAGTCTTCTGCAAGAGCAGTCAGCTCTCCCAACCCATGAGCCATCTCTCTAGCCCCATACTCCCTCTCTTTTATTCACTGACAATTTTATGCATGTGTATGTTGTACTTAATTTTGGTCATTTTCATGTCCCATTTCCTCCTCTCATCTCTCCCACAGAAACCCTTCACAGTGATTCCCCTCTTTGATATTTCTTTTTTTTTTTTTTTTAAGTTTTAATTCCAGTTGCTTGCTTGAATATGAATGGGGAGTCGTTTACTGTAATATGGGCAGTTAATCAGTGGTTACACTACTAAAGAAAATGATGAGGGGTAGAGAGGTGGCTCAGTGGTTAAGAGTGCTGCTGTTCTTGCAGAAGACTGGGGTTTGGTTCCCAGCACCCACATTATGGCTAACAACTGTCTATAACTCCAGTTCCAGGGGATCCAGCACCCTCTTCTGACCACTGCAGGCATTGTGTGACATAGGTTCATTAACATATATACAGGCAATATACTCATGCATGTAAAATAAAATTAATAAATAATATATTAAAAAAAGAAAATGACAAACCCTTTTCTAGGACCCATTAAAAGCCTATAATCCCTCAGTGTACAGTGGGACCTCCTGAGCCCCTTCCCCATGCATGGTAAAATGATGACACACCTGATACTATATAGTTCTTAGAGAGCTATCCACAGTTTCAGTGACTTCATGTGTTTGATGGCTGCGTCAGTTCCAGCACATACTGTTTCACAGCCCTCCTCTCCTTTCCACCCTGTTCTGAGCAAGTGTCTCTGTGATAGGATATAGAGTCCTCTGAGCATATGCCCAGGATTGGTATAGCTAGATTACATGGTAGTTCTTTTTCTAGCTTTAAAAAAATTTTTTATTTTATGTGTATGAGCATATTGCATGCTCATAAGTGCACCCATGTCCTGCAATGCCAGAGATCAGAAGAGGGCGTCAGGTCATGGACAGCTGTTAAGTTGTCATGTGGAGTCAGTGCTCTTAACTGCTGAGCCATCTCTCCAGCTTCTCTCTTGCTTTTTTTAGAAGCCTGCATCTGGACTGACTTCAGTTGTGGCTCTATCAACTCACACTCGCACTAACAGTGGATAAGCTTTTCCCTTTCCCTACATCCTCAACAGCATTTGTTTTCATTTGTTTCCTTAATGGTAGCCATTCTGGCTGGGGTGAGATAGAATCTGAAAGGGGCATTAATTTTCATTTCTCTGATGGCTAAAGATGTTGAATACTTTTTTTTTTAATTATTTATTTATTTATGTGTATGAATGTACTGTCTGCATGTAGGTCTGTGTACCCGTGTTGTGCAATGCCGCGGAGGTCAGAAGAGGGTCTTGGATTCCCCTGGAACTGGAGTTCTCCTGGAATTGGAGTTACAGACGGTTTTCAGCTGCCATGTGGGTGCTGGGGATCGAACCCGGTCCTCTGCAAGAGCAGTCAGCGCTCTTAACTGCTAGGCCATCTCTCTAGCCCAGATGTTGATACTTTTATAAATACTTCTTATGCTAGAAGTGATGAAGTGCACCTTTAATCCCAGTACTCAGGAAGCAGAGGTATAGGCAGATCTCTGGTCTACATAGTGAGTTTCAGGACAGCTGGGGCTATAGGGAGACCCTGTCTCAACCCCTTTTCCCCCAAATCATCATCAAAACAAACATTTCCTAATCATTTGTTTTCTTTTGAGAATTTTCTGTTTAGTCCTATAGCTCATTCTTATTTTTATTTTATGTATATGAGTATATTGCCTGCATGTAAGTGCACCTATGTTGTGGAATGTCCTTGGAGGTCAGAAGAGGACATCTAATCCCCTGGAACTGGAGTTAGCTGCCTTGTGGGTGCTGGGAACTAAACCTGCATCCCTTGCAAGAGCAGCTAGTACCAACCGCTGAGCCCCTTATAGCTCTTTTTTTTTGGTCTTTTGTTGTTCTTGTTGTTGTTGTTTTTGTTGTTGGTCTTTTTGAGACAGGGTCTCCCTGTAGCCCTAGCTGACCTGGCATTCTCTCTGTAGACCAGGCTGGCCTTGAACTCACGAAGATCTGCCTGCCTCTGCCTCCCAAGTGCTAGGATTAAAGTAATTTTTAAATTAGATTGTTTAGTGTGGTATGTTTCTTGCAGCCTGCAAAAAGAAGGTCTTATCTTGAAAATATATATTCCACTAAATTGGTAAGTCCACCATCCTTTCATGTTAAGAATCCTGAAGAAATTGGAAATAGAAGGATTTTATCTAAAAATAATAAAGGCTATATATGACAAACCTACATGCAATATTATATTAAATGGAAAAAACTCAAAGTGTTTCCACTAAAAGCAGGACCAAGACAAGGGTGTCCACTTTCTTCACTCTTAGTATAGTACTGGAAGGCTTAGCTAGAGCAGTGAGAAGAAGAAAAGAAAAGGGATACAGATAGGAAAGGAAGAAGTCAAAGTATATTCATTGGCAGGTGATATGATGTTTTTAGATAAAAGATCATAAAGACTTAAAGGCCAGAAAGTTTTTAGGGGCCTACAAGATGGCTTAGTGAGTAAAGGCACTTTCCACCAAGGTTGATGGCAGTCTGAGTTCAATCACCAGGACCCATGTGGAGGGAGAGAACCGATTCTCTGGCCTTGTCCTCTGCCATGTACTGTGGCACATATGTCCCTCCCCCCATAAATCTGTGAATGTAAGAAAAATATAAAAGAAAAACTTTTAGAACTTAGGATCGATCCCCAGCACCCACATGGCGGCCGAGAACCGTCTGAAACTCCAATTCCAGGAGAACTCCAGTTCCAGGGGAATCCGAGACCTCTTCTGACCTCCGCAGCATTGCACGACACGGGTGCACAGACTTGCATGCAGACAGTACATTCATACACATACAGAAATAAATAAAATTAATAAAAAAAAAATTAAAAAAAAAAAGAACTTATATTTATAATCATATTAACTTTTAATCTTAGAGTTTATACTTTTGGCAGAATACAAATTGTCAACAAAAATCACTAGCCTTCCTATATATTAGGCAAACTGAAAAAGAAATGAGGAACACAACCCCATTCATAATGGCCTTAAAACAAAACGAAAACCCAAACAACCACAACAACAACAAAATCCCAAACTTGTCATAAACCTAACCAAGCATGTGAATGACTTTTTTTTTAATTAATTAATTTTTTTTTTTATCAAATATAGACCCGTATCCTCCCCCCATTCCACCACCTCTCCAGAGCTCATGCATTCTGCCAAACATGCTTTTCATCTCTTTCTCAGTCTTTCTCAATATTCTCCATGAGGAAGTTGACTGTTTTGAGCAGAAGTTCACTGTTTCAGTTAGTTCTTCGATGCAGTCCTTTCTGTTGTTGTTGTTGTTGTTGTTGTTGTTGTTGTTGTTTCCAATATGCATCACTCCCAGCTGCTTTGGACAAAAGCTCAAGGGGAAGGCCGTGCACAAGAAATACTTACCAACTAGTAATGTGCACTAGCATCCAGATGAGGATACCATTCGTCGTTTGTTTTTCTGGGACTGGGTTACTTCACTCAGCATGAAGGTCCTCTAGCTCAGCCATTCCCTGCAAAGATGGGATGTCGTCTTCTTACTGCTGTGTAAATGTCCCACATTTCTCTATCCACTCATCAGTTGAG
>VZQC01013693.1:77521-128775 GCA_009823505.1 Rhizomys pruinosus | reverse complement strand
CCTTTGATAAAAATGTAATGGCCTTTTTTGTCTCTTCTGATTTCTTTTACTTTGAAGTCTATTTTGTCTGATATTAAAATAGCAACACCTGCTTTCTTTTTGGTACCATTTGCTTGGAATATTTTTTTTCATCCTTTCACTTTAAGGTGGTGCCTATCCTTGAAGGTAAGATGTGTTTCTTGTAGACAGCATATTGATGGATTCTGTTTCCTAATCCAGTCTCCCAGTCTATGTCTTTTGAGTGGGGAATTTAGTCCATTAATATTTAAAGTTATGACTGATAGGTTTGTGTTGCTTCCTTTTGCCTTGTTATCCATTTTTGGTTTGGGTTTCGGTTTCTACTTCTGCAGTTATGCTTTTATTGATTCCTCTTTCTAGGTGTCTGGGGATGGTTGCTCCTTTCTTCTGTCCTTTGAATTGCTTCAAGTATTCTCTGAAGGGTTGATTTTCCAGACATGTATTCTTTCAACTTGTTTACGTGATGGAAGATTTTTCTCTCTCCTTCAATTATAATTGACATTTTTGCTGGGTATAGTAACCTGGGTTGGTATCTATTGTCATTTAACACTGGGAATGCTTTGCTCCAGGTCATTCTTGCTTTCATAGTTTGCATTGAGAAGTCAGTTGTAATTCTGATAGGTTTCCCCTTACAGGTCACTTGTTGTTTTTCTCTTGTGGCTTTAAGGATTTTGTCTTTGTTTTGGGTGTCTAGCATTTTAACTATGATGTGGCATGGAGAATTTCTTTTCTGATCTTGTCTGTTTGGAGTTCTGTGTGCTTCTTGTATTTGTATTGGTTTGTCTTTTTAGTTTGGGGAAATTTTCATCTATTATTCTGTTGAAGATCTGAATCAATACCATTCTCTTGGTATTCTTCTCCTTCCTCTATTCCTATGATGCGGAGGTTTGATCTATTCATAGTATCCCACAGTTCCTGGTTGTTCCACTTTTGTGTATTTTTAAATTTTTCATAATCTTTCCTTGAGGTTTTTAGTTGTTCTGTGTTATCTTCCAGGTCTGATATTCTTTATTCTGCTTCCTCCTTTCTGCTTCTGAGGCTTTTTCCATTCCTTTCCTCTTGTTTGGATGAGTGTTTTTTCCTTTTTCATTTCCTCTTCTGATTTCTTTAGTCTTTCTACTTCTTTTTGGAGCTTCTCAATCTTGTCCTGTAGCTCTTTGCTTTGCTGGTTGGTTTCCTTATCTTTTTCAGCATGGGATCTTTTCAGTGTTTCCGGTTCCTTCCTGAGTTTGTCATTCTTGTCCCTCTAGGTCCTTCTTGAGTTCTGCCTTTTTTCTTAGTTCTTTCATTTGCTCTTTATAATCTTGCAGTTCTTTAAATATGTTCTCAGTTGTGTTTCTGATATCTGTGTCCTGGGCCATCCCCAGGGAGATCCCACTGTAGGAAGCTTCCATCGGGTTGGTAGAGCTTGGTTCGGGATTATCCTGCCCCTTTCCCGTGTTCTCTCTTCTTCGTGTTCCTGGCATATGGGCTTCTCCTTGCCTGTCTTTCAATGTGAGTCCCAAATGCCTCTTCACTGTGTTGAAGGCTTGCTTTGCTTGCCTCCTTCAGATGCCTTCGTAATCCCAGTTGGCAGGGGTGGGGGAGGCTCTTCAGCCCAGTACCTTCCGCTGGCCTCAGGAGATCTCAGATCTCAAGAGTCACACAACCCTACCTTTTATACCAGCTGGGAGGATAACTCCGCCCCCACAGCCACAAAAGCCAATTAAGCCAAAGACAACTGGATTAACAGATTAACTATATTAAATCAATCAACAGTCAGCTTTGCTGAAGCACCCAGCTGCTGCCTACCTACCTACGCTTGGGTCACCTGGTCTCAGGAGATCTCATGAGTGACCTTTATAATGATATTTAAGATGTTAAAGAAGTTAAACAGGACAGTGATGATGGAAAGTTCTCCCATGCTTGTGGATTGGCAGATAAATATTGTGAAAACGGCTGTCTTCCCGAAAGTAATCTACAAATTAAATGCAATCCCAATCAAAATTCCAGTAACAAGGACAGCATGAGAGGAGCCAGCGCTACTACCTCAGCTGTTGCTGGAGCCTGGAGGATACCGGCTGCCCACCTTCCCCCAGCCACCGGCAGCTGTGTCCTGGGACTTGTTCCAACAGTCTGTTAAAACATGATGGATTACTATTTAGTTGTAGGCATACAGAGACATGCCTCACCTGAGGATATCAAAAAGTTGTATCAGAAACAGGCACTTAAGCGGCACCGTGATAAAAATCCTGGGAGCAAAGAAGAAGCAGAGCAGAAATCCAAGCATGTAGCTAAGGCATATGAGGTGTTAGCAGATGTTAAGAAGCAGGATGTCTATGACAAGTATGGCAAGCCACAGCTGAGGAGGCGGGGAGGAGGAGGAGGAGGAGGAAGGGAGGGAGGCCGGCCATTTTGACAGTCCGTTTGGGTTGGGGCTCACATTCCGAAACCCAGATGATGTTTTCAGGGAAGTTTTTGGTAGAGGGGACCCATCTTTATTTGACTTCCTTGAAGACCCATTTGATGACTTCTTTGGAAACTGAAAGGAAGCTGAAATCAAGGTGTGGGCTCATTTTTCTCTACCTTCAGTGGATTTCCAACATTTGGAGTTTGGAGGTGGATTTCCTTCATTTATACAGGATTCACTTTGGGTCACTGGGTCATGGGGACCTCACTTCATCCTCCTCCATGTCATTTGGTGGCAGTGGGATGGGCAATTTCAAATCAGTGTCAACTTCCACTAAGATGATTAATGGCAGAAAAATCACTCCAAAGAGAATCGTGGAGAATGGTCAAGAGAGTCAGAGTTGAAGACAACGGCCAGTTAAAGTCCTTGACGATGAATGGTGAGGAGCAGCTGCTTCGCTTGGATAACAAGTAATTCAACGCACGCATTTAACAGAATGTTAATAAGCACGTGTGAGGATTAACAGGAACATTTTTTTTTTTTGAAGCTTTCAAACAAACTCAACTTTCAGTATAACTGTCCCTAACTAAAGTATTTATAAACAGCTCATCGGAGCCCCTATTTGTCATAGACTTTTGAGTTTGTTGTTGGGAACCACACAGTAGGACTTTTTTTTTCCCCCTTTAAAATTGTTATAGCTGGGTGTGGTAGCGCTCGCCTTTAATCCTAGCACTCAGGAGGCAGAGGCAGGCGGATCTTTGTGAGTTCAAGGGCAGCCTGGTCTACAGAGTGAGTTCCAGGACAGTTAGGGCTACAGGGAGACCCCGTCTTGAAAAGACAAAAAAAAAAATTTGTTGTAATCTCTTGTAATCTCTGTATGCTCTTTGCTTTTTCTTAAAAAAGTAATCCAAGGTGAGCCTGTGACTCTGAGTAGTACTAGGAGACTGTTCTAACACCAGCATGAATCTGCTTCCATTATGTTGACGTGAGCCCTAGTGCCAGCCTGCTGCGAAGTGAACATTCCCAGGAGAACTCAGAAGATTCTTTCACTGTTTAGTAATGACAGTTATTACTGCATCAATGTTAATACATTTCTGGTTTAGTATAAATTAAGGATTTTTTAGTTGTGTATGAATGCTGGTGACTAAGTCAGTTCTAACAACTGTTTAAATATGTAGTTAAGCTTAGGTTTAAAAAAATCTGGTAGGGACTGGAGAGAGGGCTCAGTGGTTTAAGAGCACTGACTCTTCTTCCAGAGGACCCGGGTTCCATTCCCAGCACCCACTAATTTCCAGTGATATTCCTCACAGAAATAGGAGAAATAATCTTAAAATCCATATGGAAGCATAAGAGACCTTGGATAACCAAAGCAATCTTGAGTAAAATGAATGCTTTTGGAAGTGTCACTATACCTGATTTCATGATATACTACATAAATATAGTAATAGCAATATGATACTGCCACAAAAAAGATGAATGGAATAGAATAGAGCACCTACCTATGAGGCCATGCAACTGTAGCTACTTATATTTTCACAAAGAAGCCAAAGATACACACTGGAGAAAAGAGAGCATCAGCAACAGATTTTGGTGGGGAAACCAGACATCAACATGTAGAAGAAAGAAACTAAGTCCTTATCTCTTAGTCTGTACAAAACTCAACTCCAGATAAATAAAGAACCTCAACATAAGGTTAGATCCTTTGAAACTGCTAGAGGAAAAGTCAGAGACTGTTTTAACATATAGGCAGAGGTAAGTAACTCTCCGAGTAGGAGTCTGATTGCTCAGGTAAAAAGACTGATAATTAACAATAGCATCACATGGAATTTAAAAGCTTTTATATAGCAAAATGTCTAGTTAAGAAATGGATCCAGGGGGCTGGAGAGATGGCCTAGCGGTTAAGAGCACCAACTGCTCTTGCAGAGGACCCCGGTTTGATCCCCAGTACCCACATGGCGGCTGAGAACCATCTGTAACTCCAATTCCAGGAGAACTCCAGTTCCAGGGGAATCCGAGACCCTCTTCTGACCTCCGCGGCATTGCACGACACGGGTGCACAAACCTACATGCAGACAGTACATTCATACACATACAAAAATAAATAAAAATTTTAAAAAAAGAACTGGATCCAGGCATGGTGGCACATGCCTTTAATCCCAGTACTCGAGAGGCAGAGGCAGGTGGATCTCTGAGTTCAAGGCCAGACTGGTCTACATAGCGAGCTCCAGGTCAGCTGGGAGTAAAGGGAGGCCCTGTCTCAAAAAGACCAAAAAAAAAAAAAAAAAATGGTAAGGATGTATGAAAATACCTCTTGGAAACTCACTGTTTTGTAAGGTGATTAAAAACATATAATTTAAATAAAAGGATGGGGAGTGAACATAGGTAACCCTGCATGTTTAGGTCTTTTAAAAGACATGGGTTATTTAATAAAAATCTGCCAGGTGTTGGATTGGTTATTGGTCATGGAGGCCCCAGGGGTTCCCTAAACACGTGCTATTGCCATTACTCTTGGTTGCCCACCAGAACTAGATAACACATTAGTGCTGAAGACAGAGCACACTGGTTTCAGGACAGAGAAATGAAACTCGAACTGATGATGTGAAAACTTTCTTCACACTAACTTCCTTTCATAGTGTTAGAAGATGTTAGAGGCTCCTGGGACAGAAAAGCCATCAGTGGGAATCCTGCATGCTCCAGTACCAACTTAACAGGCAAGATGTGCTCACTGGCACAATAGTGACATGAAGGTTATGGGGGTAACCAGCTGCTTTTGGATTATATTTGAGGCCTACCCCACAAGAGGGAATTCAAGCCTTGTACTGTAAACCTGGTGAAAACCTATGGATGAGGAGGTCATAGGCCCTAGTGGGGAACCTTACTACCATCACCTTGCTAAATGGATGTGTTGTCAAGCTGTCTTCTAGGTATTTATGCTTCTACAAATAGAATTAGTGTTGCCTTGGCCAGAAGAGCTTGTCTCTGTAGTGTGCAGCAGTTAACATAGAGAATAAGTGATTACTGAGTGCTCATCCCTAAATGGGACATCTGTATCAACTGCCCCCCCCTCCCCCGCCAGTCTAGGGAACATCATGGAATGGGGAGGGAAAGAATGTAAGAGGTGGTAGGTGGGGAGGAATGCTGTGAGATGAATGTTAAGTCTCTGGACTTGACATAGGCACTTGTGAACTTTGCAGCTCTGGTTACCTGCACAAGCCTATGCAAAGTCAAGCCAACAAGATCAATTAACATTCCAACAGGCAGCAGTAATGGGGCTCAGTAGGCTATTAGAAAAACAGGAAGGAATGGATATGAAGGTGGGAGGGGGAATGTTGAGGATGGGTATGATGAGTATACATTGTTTACATGTACGAAGTTGTCAGAGAACAAAAATATTTATTATTGACCTTGACTAAATGATCTAATTCCTTTACTTTTTTCCCTAGCCCTGATATTCTGTCCTCAACATCATCCATTCTGTTGGTAATACTTTCCACTGAACTTTTTATTTGACTTACTGAAAATTTTCATTTCTGTCCTTGTTTCAGATTGATTTTTCTTTTATATTTCTGTTTTGAATTCAAATTTCATTACCTGAACTGAATTGATTTCCTTCAGTCAGTTATTTATGTTCTCTTGGAAGTCATTCAGGATGTGTGTATATTTTAACTACTTTGAATATATTTAAAATTGCTCTTTTGATTTATTTGCCCAATTACTATGGGATTGGTAATTTTTGTAGAGACAGATTGTCTTGGTTTTTCGTTATTTGTGTTTTTGTGCTGGGATCTTCTCTGGTGTTAGGTTGTTGGTTAAGTTCTTTTTAATTCAGGTTACCTTTCTTTCAGTAGAGTGCAGTCTTCAGGAGACACTAGGTTGTAGTAGGGTTGAGGTGATGTCTTCCTCTTTTAGGTAGGTTCTCAGGGTACTAAGCTGTTAGTCACCAGATCTCCCCTGTGAGTTGAGAGCTGGCTGCAATAGCTAAGTCACTGTCTAACAGTAAATGCATTGTGAAATTAGAGTAACAGTTTATTATAATATAGGCTCTCTTTAAATACCATTTGTTTAAAGAGAAAAAAAACAAGAAATCGTGGTGGTATTAGTGATTAATATTAGGTTGCTGGGCTGGAAATAGTGGAATGGGATGTACAGAGAAGGGGATTAGTAGAAATGGAAAACAAGTTGAGGGTGAGACATGTGGAGCTTTTGATTGAAGATAGATTGAAGAAAAGCAGGGTAAAGATATGCCTCCAGATAACAGAACAGTTTCTTAGGTTGAATCACAGAGATCCTGTACACCACGGCTGCCTGTGTTCTTTGGGAGAGGTAAAAGGAGGAGGAGAGGGGACAGAGAAATAAAGGGGAATTCAAAAGAAAACAGAAGAGGACAAACAGTGGGCTACCAGGTACCCTGCTGTATTACTTAATTTTCTGTTACCGTGATAAAATATCATGACAAAGCAACTTAAGGAAGAGTTATTTTAGCTCACAGTTCCAGAGGGATAGAGTCCATAATGATGGGGTAGACATGTCATCATCGGGAACAGAAAGCAGAGAAATCACATTTCATCCATACACAGGAAACAGACAGGGAATAGGAAATGGGGTGAGGCTATAAACTCTCAAAGTGACATACTTCCAGCAAGGCTGTACCTCCTAAAGGTTCTATTAATCTCCCCAAACAGCTCTATCAGCTGGAGACTGTGTTCAAGTGCATGAACATATTGGGGAAATTACTCATTCAAACCTCCACATCTGGTACATTGACTTTGAGTATTATAGAAAGGAGGATTAGTTGCAGGGATGAAAGAGAGCTGAGAGGAGGACACCCACTTTGGGGCAGAAGTTTCCGTAAGCTCCCTGACTTCATAGGGTGACTTGGTGTTGGTTTCAGAGTCCTGGTACCCTCCCTGACCTCGTAATATGGCCAGCAATGAGGTCCTAAATCTTGGTGTCCTCTCAGATCTCAGTTTATGACTGGCAGTGGAGTCTTAAGTCTGCAAACTCCCTGATCTTAGAGCGTGGCTGATGCTCAGGTCTTAAGTCCTGGCTCCCTCCCTGATTGGAGTATGACAGACATAGTAGTGCCCTCAATTTGTCTCTTTGCCATTCCTCAGCATTTTATGTGGGTGGTGGGGATCCTTACACATCACAGTAAACAGATCACTCACTGAGCTGTCTTATCTGCCTAGCCACATTCCTTATATGTTCTGAGACTTAGTATTATTTTATTATATCTTACTGTTTTGGCTTCCTTGAAGATAAATTTGGAAAGAAAAGTAAATGTATTAGAATAGAAAATGGGGTTGCTTTTGCTTGTTTCTCTTTCCGTGAATGTATGTTTCTCACTGTATGTAAGGAATTATTGATATCTGAGTTAAATGGGGCATATGGGCACAGAGAGGATTTGAGGAACACAAGAGGAAAGTAGAAATGGATAGTCATTAGAAGCTGTGAGGAGCCTGAAGATCCATGACAAAGCCATTCATTCACTGTTAGGATAGTTATTTGCTGAAAAAATTAGCATGTCTGCTCTCTTGATTGGCGATCTATGTGGACTATTGGAAGTGCTTTTTATTATCTAGAGGCTGAAAAGATAGAAATTACACTAGAAAGCTTACAGCCTTAGTTATAGAAGCCTTAGAGGCTTTGAAGCCCTAATGATGAATTCTGCCTGGCTGCCTTCCCTCCATCCCTCCGTTTTCTCTCTCTCTCTCTCTCTCTCTCTCTCTCTCTCTCTCTCTCTCTCTCTCTCTCTCTCTTTTTTCTTTCTTCCCCTCTCTCCCTTCTCTCTTCTTTTAGAAGTAGAGAGAAAACAAACAAAAAAAGTAGAGAGAAAACAAAGAAAAACTTGTGAAACTGATTTTTATGTAACTAAAATCTACATGTTTTTAAAACTAATGGATCTTTAAGAATTTATAGAACCAAGATAAATGTTTAAATTAAGGATTCTCATAATTCTCTTGTATTTCTCTAGGACAAAAACAAGCTGATGGATGCTCTGAAACATGCCTCTAATATGCTTGGTGAACTCCGGACTTCAATGTTGTCACCAAAGAGTTACTATGAGCTTTGTATCTTTTAAATGCTTTGAAGAATAAACATTTGGGTTATACTTATTTCTTGATGAGACCAATTTTGCTGTTTTTGTCTTATTTTTTTTTAAAGCAGACAAACATAGATTTATGAAGAAAAAGTTAGTAGACAATGGGAAGGGCTTCAAGGGAGCTGTTTTTTTAAAACAGATTTTCACTTTGTAGCCCAGGCTATCCTCAAACTCCCAGGAGTCCTCCAGCTTCAGCTTCTTGAGTGCTAGGATTACAGTCATTAGCCATCATGCCTGGCTTTTGTTTGTAATTCTTTTTTTTTTTTTAATTTTATGTATATGAATATATTGCCTGCATTTTTTTTTTTTTTTTCCTGTCTTTTTGAGACAGGGTCTTTCTTCAGTCTCAGCTGGCCTGGAGCTCGCTATGTAGACCAGGCTGGTCTTGAACTCACAGAGCTCTGCCTGCCTCTGCCTCCCAAGTTCTGGGATTAAAGGTGTGTGCTACCACGCCTGGCTGCCTGCATATTTGTAAGTGCACCCATATTGTGCAGTGCTCATGGAGGTCAGAAGAGGGTGAACTGGAGTTACAGATTGCTTTTAGCAACCATGTGGGTGCTGGGAACCAAACCTGGGTCCTGTTAACTGCTGAGCCATCCTCCAACTGCCTCTTGTTTGTACTTAACATTTTCTGGAGTTTCTGTTATTCCTTTTTTTGTTTGTTTTGTTTTTTTGAGACAGGGTCTCCCTGTAGCTACAGCTGGCCTGGAACTCCCTAAGTAGACCTGGCTGGCCTTGAACTCACAGAGATCCACCTGCCTCTGCCTCCCGAGTGCTGGGATTAAAGGCGTGCGCTACCACGCCCGGCTAGATGATTATTTTTTTTAAGATGATGAACTGGTCCTGAATTCTTTCCTACATTCAAGTGGCCTTTTCCACTTAGCCTCCCACGTAGCTGGGAGTATTTTGAGACGGTTTCTTGCTACGTGGCCCAGGCTGGCCTTGAACTCATTATCATTATCCTTCTGCTTGAGTGCTGGCATTTTGGACACATGCTGTCATACCAGCTTGAAAATCTTTATTTTAAAGTAATAAATTAAGCCAACTCAAATTCTGTCTTTAAGTCTTTAAACTGTGTTTTTTTTTTGTTGTTGTTGTTGTTGTTTTGTCCTTTCAAGGTCTCCCTGTAGCCCCAGCTGTCCTGGAACTCATTCTGTAGACCAGGCTGGCCTTGAACTCACAAAGATCCGCCTGCCTCTGCCTCCTGAGTGCTAGGATTAAAGGCGTGCCACCATGCCTGGCTTAAACTGTGTTTCTTATTTACGGATTTTCTTGTTAACTCATTCTTTAGCTTCCTTCAGCCTATTGAATAACTGGGATTATAGGCAACCCCAGCATTATGTGTGTTTTGTTTTGTTTTGTGGTGGTAATGGAAACTGAACACAAGGTCTTCTAAACACTAAGCCAATGCTTGTACTACTGCGCTATATCCCTAACCCTACCCAATAGTTTTCATTTTCCAGTAGGTAATTTACAGAGTTTTGTTTAGATTAATTTACCTTTATTCTTAATCCTTAATCATAATGAAAAGATATGGCTATTTCGGATGAACTGCACTACTTGGAGGTCTACCTTACAGATGAGTTTGCTAAAGGAAGAAAAGTGGCAGATCTCTATGAACTTGTACAATATGCTGGAAACATTATTCCAAGGCTGTAAGTAATAAGCACTTTTATGTCTGTGTTTCCCAGGCTTTGTGCTGTGGCAGTAGGTACCAGTGAAGGCTATTGCTCATTGAAAACACATTTGCATTTCCTATGTTGTATCACCCCCCCTCCCCCCCAACACTCTGCATCTCATTATCTTAGGTTGGTCTTGAATTCATGATCTTCCTGGCTCAGGTTCCCAAATGCTAGGAATAGAAATGTGTGTGAACCACCATGAGTCATGAGTAGCTAAGATGATTGCATGTACCTATATCTGTAGTTCTTGGGAGGAAGAGGCATTGGTGCAAGTTTAAGGCCAGCATGGTTGACAGCAAGTTCTAAGCTAGCTGGGGCTACATAGTGAGATCCTCAGAGAGACAGATAGATATAAAAGAGAAAGAATTTTAAGAAAATTTAAAAGTATTAAAAGTGTTTAATTTCTTAAGTTGAGCGTCACATTTTGTTAGATTATTACTTAATATTTTTTAATAAATTTATTTTGTATTAGAGGAATTTTATAAGTGGACATGCTGTTTTGTTTGAAGTTTTCCATGCTAGAAAATTACATGACAGTTACTCTCTTCCTAATATTTTAGAGCTGATAAATCTATATACATTTAATATATATTAATGTACAGAAAGTTCTTTAGTTACCCATAACCAACCATAGCCCAAGAATATTAAAGAAACATCCTAGAAATAATGAAGTTATATTAAATAAATTATTGCATTCTGAGTAGCATGGTGAAATTTTGTATTGCTCTGCTGGAGACGCGAGTCATCCTTTTGTTGAGCACTGTTGGTCACGCAGCAGCTACCAGCTTTGCTCACCTTACTTTATTCTCATTGCATAGGTATTGTTTCATTTCACATCACTGCAAGAATGATGAATACAGTGTAATAAGATAGGAGACAGTATTTTATTACAGTACATTTTAAATTACTCTGTTAGTTACTCTTGTTAATCTCTTTGCCTAATTAATGAGCTTTTATCATAAATATATATGTATAGGAGAAAACAATGGTATATACTGCCTCCAGTTTTATTTATCAACAGGATACCTTGGATCATATCCTTCATGGATAAGAGAGTCTGACTACTTGTATCAGTCAGTGATATTATTTATTTTTGTTATTTTAAATACTTCAATGGTTATATTTAAAGTCAGATGATTTTTCCCCCCATAATTAACACTGGAGAACACAGTACAGTGTCCATCTTGGGGTTTTCTTTTTTTTTTTTTTATGTGTATGAATGTACTGTCTGCATATAGGTTGATATACCCGTGTCATGTGCAATGCCGCTGAGGTTGGAAGAGGGTGTTGGATTTCCCTGGAACTGGAGTTAAGATGGTTCTTAGCTGTGATGTGGGTGCTGGGAATCGAACCCGGGCCCTCTGCAAGAGCAGTCGGTGCTCTTAACCACTGAGCCATCTCTCCAGCCCCCAGCTTATTTTTTTTTAATGTGTGTATAGTACATTGGGACACAATCAGATGAATATCCTATCTCTAATCAAAATGTCTTTTTATACTTTTAGTTATCTGTTGATCACAGTTGGAGTTGTATATGTCAAGTCATTTCCACAGTCCAGGAAAGATATTTTGAAAGATTTGGTAGAAATGTGCCGTGGTGTGCAGCACCCATTGAGGGGTTTATTTCTGCGAAATTACCTTCTTCAGTGTACTAGAAACATTTTGCCTGATGAAGGAGAACCAGCAGAGTAAGTAATCTTCTTGGTTTAGTTGTAGTGTTTTTTCATAATAAGATGTCTTTAAAGTATAGAAAAGTATACAGAAATAAGAAAATGAGGATCAGCAATTTCCCCAGTCATAGTTACTGGTAGTTTTGTGTATAGGTTTCCATTATGGTCTAGAACTAACTCAGTAAGCATGTCTGAGGCAAGATGCATGATGATGCACTCATGTGCAAATTTGTTTTGGGGGTAGAATCTTGCCTTTTTTTTTTTTTTTTTTTTTTTTTGTCTTTTTTAAGACAGTCTCCCTGCAGCTCCAGCTGGTCTGGAACTCACTATTTAGACCAGGTTGGTGTCCATCTCACAGAGATCTACCGCCTGCCTTTGTCTCCTGAGTGCTGGGATTAAAGGTGTGCGCCACCCGTCCAGCAGAATCTGTTTTATTTAATTTAACATTTATTTTGAGACAGGATTTTGCTATGGTAGCCCTGGAAGGCTGGCACTCACTGTGTAGTCCAGGCTGCCCTTGAATTTCCAGCAATCCTTCTGCATCAGCCTCCCGAGTGCTGGCATCACTTAAAATAAATGTAGAACATTTTATCAATACGTCATGCATTCTTTGTCAATATGACTTTTAAATTGAGGGTTTTTGTGTGTGTGTGTGTGAGTCATTTAGTTTTTAATAGTTGTTTTTGAGTATCAATTTTTATAACTTATGAACCACTAGTTCTTCTAGAATATAAGTGATTTTACTGATCTGTAAGTACCAATTAGATATTAACTAGTGAAACGAAATAGCAAAAACTATTTGTAGAGACCACTGTTTCTTGTGTGATCTCTGTGTAGCATCAGAGTCTGTACTTTTTTCTCACAGTAGTGGCAGATGGTCAGCTAGGAGTGGTGAACTCTTCATGTGATTGGTCCCTAGATTGAAGAACCAAGATTTTCCCTTTTGTTTAAAGTTTATCCATTTATTTTCTTTTTGAGGTGTCTAAAATCAGTTTTGAGTATCTGCATCAATTCCTTAAAATAAAATACTGTGTGAATGTATGTACATGATGTGTTAAGTGTGGGCGGGTGTGCCTTGTAGGGCAGAGGACAGCTTTGAGGAATTGCTTCTTTCTTTCTACCTTTACCTGGCTCCTGGGGAACAAATTCAGGTCACTAGGCCTTTGCCTTCACCTCACCAGACCTCTCCTATTTCTTTTGAAATAAGTTCTCATTATATGTTTTTGCCTCTCAAGTTCGGGTATCCTAGGCATGTGTCTCCATGCCCAGGATCATTTCCTTTTTAAAGGAAAAATATATAATAAAATCATATGTGTGACAAAGTTCAACTGTACAGAAAATTAAGGTTTAACAGTCTACAGAGAGCATAATATGCTTGCTTTATTACAAATTTGAATTTTAAACATTAGGTAATCAGTAAAAATTTCAAATACTTAAGTTCCCTGTCTTAGGAGATGAAAAATAAGGCAATGGGGACTTTCCTTATAAGGTTTACATTTCATTTGAAACCAAAATAGTCAACAATAAAATTGCATAGTTAACAGTATACCATAAATGTCACATTTTTTAGTCTATTTGTGTTTTAATGATTTACCATAAGAGCAAGTCCAATGAGCTCAGGCTAGGAGCTGGGGATAGTGATGTTGCCTTAAATTTCATTGTGCTCTCTCCATTAGTAGTTCTTTTTTCTGCTAGAATCTGTTCTTAAAATTTAACACTAAGCCAAAGCAATAAAATTGAAAGTGGATTTTTTTTTTAATTTTATTTTTTTATGTGTATGAATGTACTGTCTGCATGTAGGTTTGTGCACCTGTGTCATGCAATGCTGCGGAGGTCAGAAGAGGGTTCCCCTGAAACTGGAGTTAAAGACAGGGGATCGATCAAACCTGGGTCCTCTGCAAGAGCAGTTGGCTCTCTTACCGCTAGGCCATCTCTCCAGCCCCCAAAAGTAGATTTTTTATGCTCAAGTATATTACAGAAATAAGAGGGGAATGAACAGAGGGGAAATAAAGTTGGCCCTGACCCATACAAAGATTTTTCTAATTTTTTTCTTGGCAGTGAAGAAACAACTGGTGATATCAGTGATTCCATGGATTTTGTACTACTCAACTTTGCAGAAATGAACAAGCTCTGGGTGCGGATGCAACATCAAGGACATAGCCGAGACAGAGAAAAAAGAGAACGAGAAAGACAAGAACTGAGAATTTTAGTGGGAACAAATTTGGTGCGCCTTAGTCAGTTGGAAGGTGTAAATGTGGAACGTTACAAACAGGTTCATATCCTTCTACTTGTCACTTTTTAATGTTGTGAGATACAAACTGAAATCTTACTTTAAAAAACATTTTTTATTAAATATTATGTTGAAAAATATTTTTAACTGGGTTTTTACCATAAAAGACGTATTAAAGGTTTATCAGGCTTATGGATTAGAACACTCAGTATTGTCATATTCAGTGCAATTTCACACACACACGTTTTTTTGTTTTGTTTTGTTTTGTTTTTTGAGTCAGGTTATCACTGTGTAGCCCTGGCTTGGCTAGAACTTGCAGAGACCAGCCTGCCTCTGACTCCTGAGTGCTGGGGTGTAAGGCATGTGCCACCCTGCCTGCCCTCAAATCTGCATTTTTTTGTTTGTCAATGGATTGATTATAAAATATATGAGAAAAAGCAGAGAACCTGTAATCCTCACAGAAACTTTGAAAGAGTAGACCAAAGGACCTAAATTCAAGATCACCACCAAAATGGGAGATTGTGTATAGTATTGACATGTAATCAGTATGGAGAGATACATAAAGTGATGAAAGGGAAAGACACATAAATCATTGAAGTGGAGTAAATTAGGGGTCAGCAAATTATTCCTGTAAAGAGACGGTAAATATTTTTCAGCTTTGTTTAAGTCATCAGTTACAACTAGTAAACGTAATGGATGTAGTGCAGAAGCAGTCAAAGCAGTAGGAAAATGAGTAGGTCAGGCTGTGTTCCAGTGAAATTTTGGGATATACCTCAGTAGTATAGCTCCTTTTTAACATACTTAAGGTTTTATTCCTAGCACCTTAAAAACAAAACAAAATTTAGGCAGAAAATTAGATTTGCCAATCCCTGGATTAGATAATTGATTATAGACTTAAATGACCTCTTTACTATTCTTTTTCCCTTTCCTCCTCTTCCTTCTTTGATAGAATCTTGTATAGCCCAAGCTGTCCTCTAACTCACTGTGTAGCCAAGGATGACCTTGAACTTCTGATCCTCCTAAGTTGAGTACTAAGATTACCATCAACCCCAGTTTCTGTGCTATAGATGATCACACTCGGGAACTTGGGCATGCTGGTCAACTCAGTGACCTCTCTAGCCTGCTGAAATTAGTTATTTTTCTGGAATGTACAAAAGCAACCTTTTCAACAAATGGCTCTGGAACAATTGGAAATCTACTTAACATATGTAAATAAAGTTCATTCTTGACCCATTGCTCACACTGTAGGAAAATACTCCAAAAGTCCATCAAACACTTAAATATGAAATCTGAAACTCTTAGAAGAAAATAAAGGAAATCTGCATGACCCTGGATTGGATGAAGGCTTCTTAGGATACAACTTAGGTACAAACTAGTAAAAAAAAAAATCTTCCTTTTAAGTAACAGCTCAGTTTTTTTATTTTATGTGTATGAGTGTACTGTCTGCATGTAAGTAAGTGCACCCGTGTTGTGCAGTGCTGCGGAGGTCAGAAGAGGGTGTCAATTCCCCTGGAACTGGAGTAAGATGGTTCTTAGCCGCTGTGTGGGTGCTGGGAATCGAACCCGGGTCCTCTGCAAGAGCAATTGGTGCTCTTAACCACAGGGCCATCTCTCCAGCCCCTAGATTTTTATATTTTAAACATAAGTAATTTTAAAAGTTGAGTACTGGGCTGGAGAGATGGCCTAGTGGTTAAGAGTGCTGACCGCTCTTGCAGAGGACCCGGGTTCGATCCCCAGCACCCACATGGTGGCCGAGAACCATCCGAAACTCCAATTCCAGGAGAACTCCAGTTCCAGGGGAATCCGACACCCTTTTCTGACCTCCGCGGCATTGCACGACACGGGTGCACAAACTTGCATGCAGACAGTACATTCATACACATACAAAAATAAATAAAATTAATAAAAAAAAATTTTAAAGTTGAGTACTAAAGTATGGATGAGAGCAACAATTTTCTTTTTTTTTTTTTTTCTTTTGGTATTTTCGAGACAGGGTCTTCCTTTAATCCCAGGTGTCCTGGAACTCACTCTGTAGACCAGGCTGGCCTTGCCTGCCTCTGCTACCCGAGTGCTGGGATTAAAGGCATGTGCCACCACACCCGGCCAAAATATAATTTTCAAGCAGAATGAAGTGGCGCATACCTTTACTACCAGCACATCTGTGAAATGGAGGCCAGACTGGTCTACATAGCAAATTCCAGGCCAGCCAGCTGGGGCTTAGGGAGATCCCCATCTCAAAAAATAAAAAACAACAAAGAAACAAACCGAAACAAAGATGTATTTACATATATATACATACATATGTATGTATATGTTTGTATGTAGTATGATTTTCAAGTTCAGTGTGTTATTAGAGGAGTAGTTTGAGATTTTGGAAAATTTTTTCACTTAGTGTTTTTTTTTTTTGCTGTTTTAGATTGTTTTAACAGGAATATTGGAACAAGTTGTGAATTGTAGGGATGCTTTAGCTCAAGAATATCTCATGGAGTGTATTATTCAGGTAGGTAAGAACATTTCTCTTTTTTAACAAATACTTTATACGTATGAGTGTATTGCCTGCAAGTGCACATATATGTCTTGCAATGCCCATGGAGGTCTGAAGAAGGCATTGGATCTCCTGGAATTGGAGTTACAGATGCTTGTTAGCCCCCAGGTGGGTGCTGAGAGGGGTCCTCTGCAACAGCCGTCAGTGCTCTTAACCGCTCTACCTGTAGTTCCGGCCACTTGAAAGGCTGAAGTCCTGGAGTTTAAGGGCAGCTTGGGCAGTATAGTGAGATTCTTTTGGTGGGGTGAGGGGTGGGGGGCACTTAGGAAAAGGTTTCCTGAATAAAGAATTTCTTTTACTAGGTCTTTGGAAGAATAATCTGCTTTGCCACCCTCCCTCCCCCCCAAAAAAAGGAAAATTATCTTGAGTTTTCTAGGTCTCATTAGTTTTAGTTTAATTTTAGGTATATGTTAGTGGTCTGGGCTTATGTTTTTGATTATAGTTGTCTAGGATTCAGTTATTATTTTTTACAAATAAAGAGTTTAAATAACATGAGCTCAGAATATTAGGTAATATACTTTTCCTTATATCAGTCAATTTTTATCTGATTTTTAGGTTTTTCCTGATGAGTTCCATCTACAGACTTTGAATCCTTTTCTTAGAGCTTGTGCTGAGTTACACCAAAATGTAAACGTGAAAAACATAATCATTGCCTTAATAGACAGGTAAGATCGTCCAACACTGTTCGGCAAATGCTCTGACATAGGAAGAATGAATTTAAAACACTTTCATGAATTACTTGTTATGTTTATTATATTAATGATTTTAATGCAATTATACACTAAAATTAATAGCTCTTAATCTCTAGTGGGTGTTTGCCTTACTTAGGTGTGAAAGAAGCTTTTAATTTGAAAGAGGTGTAATTTTTTTTGATAGTTGGTTCTCATGTAGGTGGCCTGGAAGTCAATATGTAGCTAAGGATGACCTTGAATTCTTGATCCTTCTGCCTCTACTCCTAAGTGCTAGGATTATAGGCTTGCACCAATTAGTATTTAATTGGCACTATTGTATAGATCTTTCCATAAGTCTTTTGAATTTAACATTCATTGAAGATCAGAATGTGTCACCATGCTGTAAATTATCTTTCAGTGGTAATATATTTGATTTAGGATTTTTTTGCGGGGGGGGGGGTGTCTTTTTGAGACAGGGTTTCCCTGTAGCCCCAGCTATCCTGAACTCACTATGTAGACCAGGCTGATATTGAACTCAAAGAGAGACAGAGATCTACCTGCCTCTGCTGGGATTAAAGGCATGCACCATCACACCTGACTTAATTTTCTTAAGTAGTAGTCAAGTGGAGAAGCTTAGGAATGTTCAGGTAATCATTTTGCAATCACATTTTTAGAAGAACTTAAAAGAATTACATACTTAGTCAATCCCCTTCAAGTGTAGTTTTTTAGCCATTGGCTTTGGTTGACTGAAAATAGCCTGGGGCTGGAAAGATGGCTCTGCTCTTGCAGAGGACCCAGGTTCAATTCCCAGCACCCACAGGGCACCCATTTTTAAGCTGGGTGTGGTGGGTCAGGACTTTGGTCCTAGCACTTGGGAGGCAGAGACAGGCAGATCTCTGTGAGTTCAAGGCCAGCCTGGTCTACAGAGTGAGTTCCAGGCCAGCTGGGGCTACAGGGAGACCCTGTCAAAAAAAAAAAAAAAAAATAGAAAGCCTGACCTATGATACTAACTGGAATTAGGGAGAGCTTGGCAGCCCTGCTGCTGTGTGGTAATATATCACATATCTTATGTATGAGCATGTATCATTATGTAGCCAGAAATAGCACCAAAGATTTATTTCAGCACTTTGTTATGTTTTTAACTGTCTAATTAAATGATTAGTTTTGAAGTCTGCAAGTTTGTCTAACAGAGGTCTCTAAATTGTCCAGATTGTGGGCAGCAAATGTTGCATGTTTCTTGGGCCCACTCTTAAAGCCAGTAAGCCAGATTTTCCCATGTGGAATGTGATATCACTTAGCAGTCCCAGTCAGTGTTTTTTTTTTTTTTTTTTCTGACATTACAAAATGTGATTATAATTCTAACTCTGATGGGATACTGGAACAGGCATGGTTTTGAATAGCTTAAGATGAAAGGTATAAAAGTTAACTCTTACTTTAGACTCTGATCTTCAAATCTTGTGATAATAAAAATTAACTTAAAATAGCCTTATTTTTATCTTTGAAAGATAATTTATTTAAAGATTTATTTTATGTGTCTGAGTGTTTGACCTCGTGTATGTGGACTACACGTGTACCTAATGTTTGTGGAGGCAAGGAGAGGGTGTTGAGTCACTTGGAACTGACTGGAGTTTATGTTGCCATGTAAGTGCTGAGAACCAAACCTAGGTCCTCTGCAGGCGTAATAACTGAGCATCTCTCCAATCCTTAAAGATCATTTATTTAATCTAGTTCTGATAGCACTTGATTCTAATCCCAGCAGTTGGAAAGTAGAGGCAGGAGTATCATGAATTCTAGGCTAGTCTGGGATATATAGTGAGACTCTGAAATAAATAAGTAGTCAAATAAATAGACAAAAAAATCCTAGCACTTGGGAGGCAGAGGCAGGCGGATCTTTGTGAGTTCAAGGCCAGCCTGGTCTACAGAGTGAGTTCCAGGCCAGTTGGGGCAACAGGGAGACCCTGTCTCGAAAAGACCCCCCCCAAAAAAATGCTAATAGAACAAGACATCATTAATAAAACTTTAGTTAAAAAGAAATTGAGCAAATGGTTATTATATTCAAGTTCTTTTTTTTTTTTTGGTCTTGTTGAGACAGGGTTTCCCTGTAGCCCCAGCTGGCCTGGAACTCACTCTGTAGACCAGGCTGGCCTTGAACTCACAGAGATCCACCTGGCTCTGCCTCCCGAGTGCTAGGATTAAAGGCTTGCGCCACCACGCCCGGCACTAAAGACGGTTTTTAGCCACCGTGTGGTTGCTGGGAATCGAGCCCAGGTCCTCTGCAAGGGCAGTTTGAACTCTTAACCACTGAGCCATCTCTCCAGCCCCCTTAAGTTCTTGTTTTATTTTTTTTTTTAAATCATTTTTGCCGGGCATGGTGGCGCATGCCTTTAATCCTAGCACTCAGAAGGCAGAGGCATGTGGTTCTTTGTGAGTTCAAGGCCAGCCTGGTCCTCAGACTGAGTTCCAGGCCAGCTGGGGCTACAGGGAGACCCTGTCTCAAAAAAAGACCAAAAAAAAAAAAATCATTTTCTAGCAATTTTTTTACTTTTTAAAAATATTTATGATTTTTATTTTACATGAATGAGTGTATTGCTTGCATGTAAGTGAACCTGTGTTGTGCAATGCCCACAGAGGTCAGAAGAGAAGAGGATGTCAAGATTCCCTGGAACTGGAGGAACAGATAGTTGTTAGCTGCCATGTTGGTGCTGGGAATTGAACCCAGATCCTCTGCAGGAGTAGCCAGTATTCTTAATGGCTGAGCCGTCTCTCCAGCTCCATTAAAAAAAATTTTTTTTTAATGTTCCATGAGAAATATTTTCATAGGAAATAGAGAAAAGGAATAAAGAGTAAACCGATCCTACTTCTTAAATACCTATATCTTTAAAAATTGGAACGGGCTGGAGAGATGGCCTAGCGGTTAAGAGCGCCGACCGCTCTTGCAGAGGACCCGGGTTCGATCCCCAGCACCCACATGGCGGCCGAGAACCGTCTGAAACTCCAATTCCAGGAGAACTCCAGTTCCGGGGGAATCCGACACCCTCTTCTGACCTCCGAGGCATTGCACGACACGGGTGCACAAACTTGCATGCAGACAGTACATTCATACACATACAGAAATAAATAAAATTAATAAAAAAATTTAAAAAAAAAAAAAAAATTGGAACATATTTTCTTTTTTAGATTAGCTTTATTTGCTCATCGTGAAGATGGACCTGGAATCCCAGCAGAGATTAAACTTTTTGACATATTTTCACAACAGGTGGCTACAGTGATACAGGTTTGTATAGTATTTCCCCTATGTTCTCAACTTTGAAATTTCTCTGCTGGCAGATTGTTCTGTTTAAAATGAGTTACGTGATTTTTCTGAACATTGCAGTCTAGGCAAGACATGCCGTCAGAGGATGTTGTATCTTTACAAGTCTCTCTCATTAATCTTGCCATGAAATGTTACCCTGATCGCGTGGACTATGTTGATAAAGTTCTAGAAACAACAGTGGAGATATTCAATAAGCTTAACCTTGAACAGTAAGTCAAAGTACATTAAAACAATTTTAAAAAATTACATTTGTGTGTGTGTGTGTGTTTGTGTGTGTGTGCCTGCACCCGCACATATGCATATGTGCAACAGGTTATATGTGGAGGTGAGAAGATAACTTGTTGGAGTTGGTTTTTTCCTTTCACCATGTTGGTCTCAGGGATCAAACTCGAATTGCTGGGCTTGGTGGCAAGCATTTTACCTTTGGAACTGTCCTGTATATCCCAGTTACTTTTTGTTTTTGTAACATGTCTTAGCCCTATTTTTGTTGTGGATTTGTTTTTCTTTCTCATTTGTCTTGTTAGAATATGGTAAGTTTGTCATGATTGGTGCTAATCAGAGCAGAAAGTTTCACCAGTTACATGGTTGTATACTGCGGTGAAGGGTCCATAGGTAGTCTTCAAAGTAGTCTCCAGTTCGGATCCCATTCTGTCACAGATCTAGTTTTTATACTTCTAGGCAAACTACAGCAAGCACACTTTTCCCTAGAAAGGTTTCCTGTGAGAACAGATAAATTTCTAATTTGAGCTTTGGTTTTGATATTATTAGGGAAAGAATAATGGTCCTACTTGATCCTCAGTCATACTGTCCTGGACCTGTGGCACCTCGAGTGGCCACAGTGGGCAACTTTGATGCTATTATCTTTCCCCCAACAGTTTCTCCACTCTGGAACTAGATCAAGTTAGGCTTCCTTCTTTTTTTCCAAATTATTTGTAATTTTACCTCACGTAATCTTTTTCTTTTCCATCTCTTACTCATTGGTTCAGCTGTATCAAGAAAACTCATTTTTCTCTTTATCTCTTTTTATTACATTTTGTCTTTGGGGATTCCCATTTTCATGTGAGCTGAAAAATAGCATAGATCTTTAATGATAAATGTGAAAAAATAAGTGTGAAAAAATCAAATGATCTATGTCTTCCATTTTAAGTTAAAAGTTATCAAAGTAATTAGAAATCCCAATCTAATTGCTAAGCTATGCCTCTGCCTTTATAGAATCTTTCTCTAAGCCGTTACCTTAAATTCAGCTTGCTTTTTCTTGATTGCCAGTAAAGTGATTGGAAGTGATAAAGAAAAGTTTTATGTATTTTTCCTGTTCTGTTAAATTGCTGGTGTTGCATGAATTTTGTTCCTGTTTACTTTCATCATGAATGTATAATACTTGTTTGCTGCCCTGGAAACCAAAGAACCACTTAAAACAATTTCCTTCGAAAGGTGAAATTATAGATAGTGACCTTAATTTCTCCTACATAACCTATTCACTAATCGGAAACTATTATCAACAGAATTGCAGTAGGTGAATAAGTGTATAAACAGACATCTTTATCCTCATGTTGATTTTTTTTTGTTTTGTTTTGTTTTTTGTTTTAAGATGAGTCTTGCTGTGTAGTCCAGACTGGCCTAGAACTTTTCATCCTCTTGAATGCTGGGATTACAGCTGGTTATCAGGCTTGGTTATCTTTGTCTTGAAAGGAGGTCATTTAGAGACAGAAGACATTGGATATATTGCTTATTTTCTCCCTTTAACAAATATAATTGAAGATATTAAAAGTGAGCCGGGCATGGTGGCACACGCCTTTAATCCCAGCACTCAGGAGGCAGAGGCAGGCAGAGCTCTGTGAGTTCAAGGCCAGCTTGGTCTACATAGGGAGTTCCAGGCCAACTAGAGCTACAAGGAGACCCTGTCTCAAAAATACCAAAAGAAAAAAGATTAAAAGTTATGTGAAATAAACGCTATTTGTCTATATAAAAGATAAATTTTATTCATGAAAGGATTGCTGTTTTTCTTTTCGTAGTATTGCTACCAGCAGTGCAGTTTCAAAGGAGCTCACCAGACTTTTAAAGATACCTGTTGATACTTACAACAATATTTTAACAGTCTTGAAGTTAAAACATTTTCACCCACTCTTTGAGTACTTTGACTACGAGTCCAGAAAGAGCATGAGTTGTTATGTGCTGAGTAACGTTCTGGATTATAACACAGAAATTGTGTCTCAAGACCAGGTAAGAGAATATGAACATGCTGTTTAAGGGAAATAGACAATGTGGTTAGGATTTTTTTTTTTATTATTTAATTTTTATTGATGGTTTGTGCATTTCGTACATCATTTTCCAATTCAGATCAGGCATATTTCCCTTTCCCTTCCCCCCGACCCCCACCCCATCCCAGATCATGTATTCTGCCATAACTGTCCTGCATCTTTCAGGTTTTTTTTTTTTCCTTTTTTAGCTATAAGTGATAATCCATGAGTATAAGCATCCTTCATGCAAAACCAATCTACAGATTGTTGTGCCCAAACCCCCACAGTCCCACCTTTCAGTGGGGGGTGACAGGTTGTTTGTTCAATCAAGTTGATCAAATGAGTGTCCAGACTACATCACTATAGTTTCACCGTTCACTCCAATCGCAGCCTTTACATTCTACCACGCCCCCTCTTCCGCAGATTGTTCCCTAGGCTTAGAAAAGGGGCACAGGTGGATGAGAAGTAAAACTGTCCTCTCTCTCTGGAGCTGTTGACTTGGTAAGGGCTCCTTGCCCCTAAGTTGGGATACCTGCAGGAGGAGAGGTGATAAGACCCTGCTGCCGAAGACCTGACGTTAACATGGGAGGGATGTATTGAGACCGCACATGCAAGTGTACAGATGGCCTCTGGAATGCCAGAGAGTGTTACCAAAGGTCACTAAACCAATAAAGCAAATACGGGTCTCCCTGAGTCAAGCAAGACTCCACCGTCAGCACCAGCTACACCTCACCTGCCTGGAAATACTGTGCAGCAGAGGCAGCCATGTGCCTGCATATCCCAAATCTAATTGGCTATTGGCTCTCTCCTTGGAGGAATAACCCATGGCTGATGCCACAAGCCTACATCCTCTACAGGTTAGGAGATGTTATAAGCCACAGTAAGACCCTGTGGTTAGGATTTTAGACCTTGAGCCCTAGACACAGGAGATAATTGGGGGAGGGTAATTTAATAATAAAAGTTACAATTGGCTTATTTATTATAGAAGCTAGAAGATTAGAGATGTATTAGAATTATTAAATACCTCTGACTCACCAGAAAGAGAATAACCACTGTATTTGGCATATCTCTTTCCAGTTCCTCTGGAACAACCATCCAAATTCATGTCCTCTTTTTAAAAGCTCTTTGAGTTCAGTTAGTGCTGCCTGTATGCTGATGGGTGTAGGGTCATCAGCTGGGGCGTAGGCAACCTACCAGTGGCCACACCCCTGAAGAAAAGTGACTGCCCTCTCTTCCTAGCAGCCATCAATTGCCAGTGCAGCTAGGGATGGGGCCTTGTGAGCCAGCCCTTTCCCTGTTGATACTGTAATGTTGATTGGCTTGATCTTGTGACAGCTGTTTTTTGCAGCACTCCTTGTCTGTCCCTCTTCCTCTGTGTTCCTGAGCCTTGTGGGGAAAGGGGTCTGATACAGATGTCCTGTTTAGGAATGAATACTCCATAGTTACTTACTTTGTGCCCCTTGACAAGTAGTGAATCTTGTTAACTTTCACCCACTGCAAAAAGTTTTTCTGATGGGGGTTGGGGGAGAGCTACACTAAACTACCGGCATAAGTGTAAATATTCAGTGTAACAGGCAGTTTAACACTGTCTATTGGGCAATAGCAAAATGGGAGTAGTAGGTTCTCTCCCTATGGCCTCTGACCTCCCAAGGCACAGGTTCTTGCTCACATAGAACAAGCCTTAAGTCCAATTAGGAAGATAATTGCCTACCTTGTAACATTCATTCTACTATTATACCATAGGCATAGCTTGCTTAGTTGGTTGGTATAGTAGCTTACAGGGCTCACAGCTTAGTAAGGTGACTCATCAAATTTAGATCATATCAACTTCCTTACAAAAAGCTGAATTTTATTAATATGATTTCATAATTTACAGAATTAAAAGCTGTTACCTTTATATGCTGATGATTTTACCTCAGTGTTTCCTGTCTCCCATGTTACAGGTAGATTCCATAATGAATTTGGTGTCCACATTGATTCAGGATCAGCCAGACCAGCCTGTAGAAGACCCTGATCCAGAAGACTTTGCTGATGAACAGAGCCTTGTTGGCAGATTCATTCATCTTCTACGGTCTGATGATCCTGATCAGCAGTACTTGGTCTGAGTTATCTCTTATTATGACCTTTCATCATTCAATGAGCAGAGAAGTGCTTACAGTGTGGTTAATGCAGATTTGGGCCTTAGTTTAAGGTGTTGAAAAAATTGCAGCTGAATTAAAGTGTATGGAGTCTGTAGACTTTAAAATTTGTACTTACTTAGAGTTTTTGAGATAGGGTCTCACTATGTAGCCAGGATGGCTTCAAACATGATCATGATCCTTCTGCCTCTGCTTTCCGAGTGCTGTGATTTTAGGCAGGTACCACCATGCCTACCTGGTATTTTATCTTATTTATTTTTATTTTGTATATATGAGTGCTCTGCCTGCATGGATATAAGTGCACTTGTGGAAGTCAGAAGAGGGTGTTGATGCCCTGTAACTGGAGTTTTAAGTAGTTGTTAGCTGCCATGTGGGTGCTGGGACCCAAACCTGGGTTCTCTGTAAGAGTAGTTAGTGCTCTTAACTGCTGAGCCATCTCTTCATCCCCCCTGGAATCTAATTAATTAATTTTTGGTTTTCTGAGACAGGGTTTCCCTGTAGTTCCAGCTCACTTAGAACTCATTATATAGACCAGGTTGGCCTTGATCTCAGAGATTCTCCTACCTCAGAGATTCCTGAGTGCTGTGATTAAAGGACTATGCCACCATGCCCTGTTTGGGATTTTATTTTTATATAAATGAATAAACTTGAAGCTCATAAGGAACAAATCAGGTATTCTAGCCTCTCGAAAACTTGAGAATTGCAGAAAAGCTTGCCTTCCGTTTGCTGGATATTCTGTAATTATACTGTGTTTAGTTTCTTTTTGAACAATGTGGTGCTTTTAGAAATTTTTTTAGTTGAGCATTTGTACATTTCATACAATGGTACCTAATCAAATCTAGGGACACCTCCCATGCTCCATCTACCCCCATCAGAACAGAACTCATGCATTTCATCATCCAAGCTAAGCTCTATCCAGTCAAGCTCTTGAACCCAGATGTCCTTCTGTGCAAATACACCCATTGGAGTCTAGTCAGCACATCTAGAAATCTTAAGGCATACTCTTCCTTACCCAGCAGTAATCATTCTCCAGTAGTTCTCAGTCCAGAGCCAGTCTACCACCCATTTCTCCTGCTCCACTCTGAGGCTTCGTCTGAGTTGGCATGGATCCTGTGCCTGATGCCAGCATCGCCACAGGTTCACATGTGCAAGCTTCCAGTAGTCTAAAAGCCTCTGCTTCCCTACATTCATGCACCAGTCCTTAATCTTTCCGCCCCCTCTTCCACAGTGATCCCGAGCCTGACTGGGTGATGTTTCATAGAGGAGTCCTATCCAGGGACACATATTCTGCAGGCTCCCATTTGAAACGTGGCCATTTGTGGCCTTCTGTTCGCATTGCACTGTGTTCTGTAAGGAAGCTCCACTGGTGAGAACCAAGGGAATGCATTCATTATCTCTCGTTCCTCTGTGTTCCATGAGTCTTAGGTTTAGTTCACCTGTAGACATGTTCCTAGGATTGGGCATCTTTCAGATGTGTATTTTCTGTGCCTAACCAGTTGTGGGATTCTGCACTAGCCTCCATCTGTTGTAAGAGAAACTTTTTGATGAGTGGTATACAGTATGCTTGTCTGTAAATATAAGATTCCATATTTAGCATATGGTAAGAAATTTTATTTCTCTAAAGATATGACAGAGATTAGGTTTTCTCTAGGGTCTATGTCCTCTCCAGCCATGTGCATCTGGCTGTTTTCAGTGCCACCCAATGAGTTCACTCCCATTGAAAGGGTTTTAAGTCCAGTTAGATAGCCACTACTATACCAATAGAGAAGGTTGCTGTGCAAGTCATTATGCTTATTAGGCAAGTCGTTATGGTTATTGTATCAATGATTGTCTCTGTTAGCAATGTGTATTATCTAATATTATAAACACTAAACTTCAGATAGAAGGCTTCCAGGTTGGTTAGTTCCTGCTCCGTTACTCTAAGTCCTGTTTCTGAGGCATGTCCTGTCTTAAGCAGTAGGGTCTTATTTTCTAGTTCTGTGAGAATCAAGAGCTTTGGCGATAGCCCGTGTTAGAGTCTTGGATCACTCTTTAGAAATGTTGAGTTGCTTATCACCATAACCTGGGTATCAAGTTGTATTTATCAGATGGAAATTTTATGGAAGGCTTTAAAATTCAGTATGCTTTTTCCTTAACTCCTATTTCCTTATAATCACCCTTTCCTTTATTATTAGTCCTCGGTCTTTTTGAAAGGGGTTAAACTTGTGGCTTGAGGAGGTATGTCGGCTTCTGATAGCAGATAATTTATCTTAATGGGTGGTAGTAAGGTTGGTAGCTATAGTAGTTTTAACCATTTGTTGAATGGATACCTGCTAAGATACCATAGAATATCATTTCTGACTATGTCCTGTGATTTTGTCAAAGTTGGTATTTTCATATTATTTTCATGGTTGAGGTAAACTAAGAGGCTTTCTGTTGCTAGAGTGATAGAATGTTGGCTCGGTGAAATGTTCTAAGCACTGAGTTATGGTCTGTACACTGTGTCATCAGTACAGTAAGTGATTGTGTAAGAAATCTAAGTGATTCCCTATGTCTCTCTCTGTCTCTGGTGCTTTGTCTCTGGCTCTGTCTGTGTCTCTGTGCATATGTGTGGTGTGTGTGAGACAGAGGCAGTGTGTGTTTGTGTGAGAACATTTTTTTGGGGGTCATTTCAAGATAGGGTCTCCCTGTAGCCCCAGCTGTCCTGGAATTTGCTCTGTAGACCAGGCTGGCCTTGAACTCACAGAGATCTGCCTGCCTCTGCCTCACAAGTGCTAGGATTAAAGGTGTGTGCCACCACGCCCTGCTGAGAACATTTTGTGTTTTCATTATCTATTGCATACCATGTGTAGTATTTAGAACTGTGCCATCTACATATGGCTGATTGGTTATGCTTATGTGCACACATCCTTATGAATATAATCATTAGCTCTGACTGCTGAAAGAGGAAGAACTCTATTCTGTACCATATCAAATTTACCATAAGACTCAAATATATCACGTATTATGTTCTACATATTTAGAAGTTTATTTCATGAATTCTGTGGTTCTCTATTTTGTGTATATTTAATTACATGCTTATATGTGTGCACATATGCATGTATGTGTACCTGGAAAGCAGAGGTCAATGTCAGATGTCTTCCTCAGTTGCTCTCAATCTTATTTCTTGAGAAAGAGTCTGTCGGTGAATCCGGAGCATATCCATTTGCTAGGTTGGCTGGCCAGTGAGCTCCTCAGATTCACATGTCTCTGATTTCCCAGTGCTGGGATTTTGGTCATGTGGCTACACCTGGCTTTTTATTTAGAAGCAGGGGATCTGAACTCAAATCTTCATGCTTTCATAGGAAGCACTGTACTGACTGAACAACCTCCGCAGCCCTGTGCTTTTCTTCTTTTTCTGAGATACTCATTCATAATTTTCACAGTGGCTTTTTTAAAGTATATTGGCATTTCTTTTTATCTAAATAGGTTTAGATGACCTACCTGTGTGTATGTGTGTGTGTGTGTGTGTGTAGTTTTTGTCCTATAGTAGCCAAAAATTACTGAGCACATGACTTGTCTAAGGTATTGATGACACTGTATATATGTTGTTTGATCTTCCTGATAAGTCATAGGAGTATGTTGTCTCATTTTTCAAGTGAAACTTGGGGCTGAGAGAAGGGCAGTTATATAAGACTTTTGGGGGGGAAGATGAGACATAAATGTATTTTCACCACTGTAGAGGATAGATCAAAGTAATGATTCTATTAGTCTGGCCAACAAATGAGTTTATTGGGATTATTTACAGGCATACAGCTGGGGATGGAGGTTACTTACAGGAGCAGGGATGACTCAAGGCAGCAGTAGCATCAAAAAGCTGACCCCAGTGTAGGTGGTGATTCAGAAAAGCTGCAATCTGTACTTTTTCTGCTGAGCCTCCAGGCAGCCCTGCTGCTCAGAGTCTCCTCTCCCAGTAGTTATTTACGACTTCCATAACCTTGGGAAGGGGCCTTTCTCAGTCTTATAAGTTTCAGCTCTGTAGGACTTGTAGGGTTGTTTACTTCCCAAGTCTTAGGAGCTTCCCTCCAGGATGGAGTGTTCAACAAATTCTATACAACAGCAAGGATAGGAAGGACTAGAATCTATTAACTATGAGCCTGACTTCTTCTTTTTTTTTTTTTTTTTTTTTTTTTTTTAGCCTTAGCGTCTTTTCGAAGACAGGGTCTCCCTGTAGCCCCAGCTGTCCTGGAACTCACTCTGTAGACCAGGCTGGCCTTGAACTCACAAAGATCCGCCTGCCTCTGCCTCCCAAGTGCTAGGATTAAAGGCGTGCGCCACCACGCCCGGCGAGCCTGACTTCTTAACCTGCATTCTTCATCAACAAAGTATAGTATGAAGTATATGAAAATCTACTTGCATGTATCTCTGCTCTTGACTGGTTACCTAAAGTCAGTTACATAACCTGTCTGAAACTCTGACTTCCCCATTTATAAAATGGGTTAGTATTTATCTTTTGGGTGGTTGACAACCCAAGGAGATAACAAGTATGTGCAGTGTCTACCTTCTTGAAGCTTGATCTGTTATATATATTCACAAAATGGTAGTAATAAGGATTAGAGCTCCTATTTATTTTTATAAATGATTAGTCCTACTTTGGAAAATAATATTTAATTAAAATTTTTTTTTGTCAGATTTTGAACACAGCTCGAAAACATTTTGGAGCTGGTGGGAATCAGCGGATTCGCTTTACACTGCCACCTTTAGTATTTGCAGCATACCAGCTAGCTTTTCGATACAAAGAGAATTCTCAAGTGGTGGGTTTACTTTTAAATATGTCACTGTGTTTTTCCTTTTTCTTTACTCGTGTTCTGTATTGTTAAAAAAAAAAGTTAAGCATACACAAACATAGACAATATGATAAAACTTTATTTTCAGGAATTCATTACTCATCCTGTGTTCTGACTGCCTAATGGTGATTCTGGTAAATCATACAATAGTAGAATACTCAAATGGAGACACTTGGAAATGTGAGAGTAAATCGGTTCAAATTGATCCTAAAACTTTTTTTAGGTTCTAAGCCAGGTTGTAATTGAATAATGTCATGAATTGTGTGCCACTTTCTTGTGAGTTTATTTCTAATTAAAATAGAATCATGATTTGTCTTCATTGGTATAATTTAATTAGTTAAAAAAATTTTTTTTGTTTTTTTTGAGACAAGACTCTCACTCTGTAGCCCTGACTGGCCTGGATCTGCATAGATCAGGCTGGCCTCAAATTCACAGACATCTGCCTGCCTTTGCCTCTTGAGTGCTGGGACTAAAGGCATGGGCAACCAAACCCTCCAATATAGTTTAAAAGAAAATACTTCGGTCTCATGCACATGAAACTTGAACAGCCAGATTTATGTTAAAGAATAAAGCTCAGTGAACTTAATTTTCTAATAACGGAGGAAAAAATTTTCCTCAGTACTCCTACTAGCATGAATGCCAGCTTTCAGCTAGTTTTTATTAGGATAGCTTTCTGTCCTATTTTCCAGCACCTCATAACTAGATCAGTGCAGTGATGAAAGTCATATTGCATAGCTGCAATAGTCAAAGTGGTATAACACTAAAAGAAATATATATAGATCAGTGAGACAGAACAGTGAATCCAGAAAGAAAGCCAAGCACATGTGATCAGTTTATCTTAGTCCTTATCACAATGCCAAAAATACAAGGGGAAAAAGACCATCTATCTGTTTGGTAAATGGTGGTCAGAAAACTGGATACTCATATTTAAAGAATGGACTTGGATCCTTATACCATACACAAAAATGAGTACAAAATGGATTAAGGACATTCATATATATATGTCCTTAATCCATTCATACATATATATATATATGAACAAATGAATGAATGAATGAATGACCTGGAACCAGACCTTGGTCTTGGAGTTGATTGGGGGCGATGTTCAAGAAGTGTAGGCGGGGCTGGAGAGATAGCCTAGCGGTTAAGAGCACCGACGCTCTTGCAGAGGACCCGGGTTCATCCCCAGCACCCACATGGTGGCTAAGAACCGTCTGTAACTCCAATTCCAGGAGAACTCCAGTTCCAGGGGAATCTGAGACCCTCTTCTGACCTCCGTGTCATTGCACGACACGGGTGCACAGACCTGCATGCAAACAATACATTCATACACATACAAAAAAAAAAAAAAGTGTAGGCAACAAAAGCAAAACTAGACAAATGCACTGTACAAAAATTAATGTTGTTTGTCACAGCAAAGGAAGTAATAGTAGAATGAGACAGTGTACAGAATTGGGAGCAAAAATTTGTAAGCCATATGTCTTACAAGGAGCTTATATCCAAAATAAAGAACTGAGTAAGCAAGAAAATAAGTAACCTGGGCTAAAAATGGACAAAGGATGCTAACCTGGGCTACAGAATCAAGGTCTATGTCCAAAAACAACAAACAAAAATGGACAAAGGGTCTGAATAGAAAATTTTTTCAAGGAACACATACAGATAACAGATCTGTGAAAAGATGCTTAGTATCATTAAAATGCAAGTGAGACCCACTGTGAGGTATGATCTTATCATTGTTGGGCTATTATCAGAAAAGACAAGAGAATGACTGGAAACTTACCTCAGTTGGTAGATTACCTGCTTAGTATGCACAGAGCTTTGAGATCAAGTCCCAGGATCACAAACAACAACAAAGCACAAGAGGTGACAGGTGTTGGCTGTGGTATAGAGAGAAAGGACCACTTATGCAATAATGAGAATATAAATTAGTACGGCTGTTACAGAAAATGGTGTGGAGAATCCTCAACAGCTTAGCAATAGGGCTGATATTATAGCCCCGGGTTGGAGTATATGGCTTAGCATGTGCCACGTCCTCAGTTTGCTCCCTAGCAACCTGTTCCCTCCAGTAGAACTTCCATTCAATTCTGAAATATCATTACTGGACATATATCCAAAGTAAATAAAGTTAATTTATTGAAGAGGTATCTGTGCTTTGATGTTCATTACAGTGTTCTTTACAATGACCAGATATGACTAAATGTATCACTGCTTGAATAATGAAAATATGATATATGTGTGTGTGTGTATGTGTATTCACATACACTAGAATGTTACGCAGCCTTAAAATGAAATTCTGCCATTTGTGACAACATAGATGGCTCTAGAGGACATTATTTCACATTGCCAGATGAAATAAGCCAGTTATGGAAAGATAAATACTGTATATGACCTTATATCTGATCTAAAACTATCAAGAGCAGAATAGGGTTTGGCAAATTGTACAAAATGTTATCAGATGAAAAAATATTCTGCAGATGAAAAAAAAAGGAAAAAAGGAAACCGTCCAATAGCAACTGGTATCTGTATATAACAAGAACTATAATCCGTATAACAAGTCTGACATCGTTAAAAGTAAAGATAACTTACTGTTTTTATGGATGCTGTAGCATAATAAAATATTTAACCTCACTAGTATTTGCAGCAGTTATTTAGAAATTAGATTGGAAAAGAAAAAAGTTTCAGCATGGAAGTGTTGAGAACTAATCTTATTAATGGTGGTAGAAGGGCTGGAGAGACGGCTCAGTTAAAAGCACACTCTGCTCTTGCAGAAGACCTGGGCTTGGTTCCCAGCACCCACAGGGCAGTAGTTTGGCTAATAACCAACTGTATCTATAGTTCCATGGGAACCAACTGTAACTATAGTTCCATGGGAACCAATGCCCATTTCTAATCTTTTGGGGTACCAGCCATGCATGTAGTTCACATACATGTATGTAGGCAAAACACATTCATAAAAGTTAATAAATCTTTTAAAAAATGGTAGAAATGTGAATTACATTTTTAGTATACTGTCAGTGTGTGACTGTAGTGTTAAAAATAGTAGTGATTTGGGGCTGGAGAGATGGTTCAGTGATTAAGAGCACTGACTGCTCTTGCAGAGGATCTGGGTTTGGTTCCCAGAACCCACATCACAACTGTTCATAACTCTAGTTCAAGAGGATCTGACATCTTATTCTGGCCTCTGCAGGCATTGCACACATGGCAACACTTACATATATGTAGGTAAAATGCTCACACACACAAAGTAAAAATAAAGATTAAAAACTCTTATTAAAAATATAGTGATTCTACTTTAAGAGTTAAATTAATTTCCTAACTCCCTTAAGGAGTAAAGGAATTAATTAGAGCTTAAATTTTTTTTTGAGTTACTATTTGTGTGTGTACACATGATATATGTAGGGGATACACAGGCCACAGTGTGGATGTGGAGGGAAGAGGACAACTCTGAAATTGGTTGTTTGCTTCCACCATTGTGTGGGTTGTGGGAATTGAATTCAGGTTGTCAGGCTTGTGTGACAGTGTTTTACCTATTTAATCATCTCACTGGTCCTATAATTAGGGTCTCAATAAATTTTATGTATATTGACCATTATATTTACCATTGTTTCTAAAGGGGAACAGTGTAACAACTTACATGAGTTGGAGTGTTTTCTCACTAAAATAATAGCAAATAATTTTTAGTACTGTGAGGAAAACTGTTATGACAAAGAGAGAAAGAAAAGAAATTGTATATAAATTGTTTGCATTGTGAATCCAATTTTAACTTTTTTCAGTGATTTGCTTTAAAGAGAAAACAGAACTGTACATAGGTATCTCCATTAAATTTACAGAAAGAAAAATCAGACTCCATTAGGGATTTTCAGTAAAAATGAACAAATCTTAAAATTTAAGATAATTCAAGATTTTTTTTTTGTTTTGTTTTAGGATGACAAGTGGGAAAAGAAGTGCCAGAAGATTTTTTCATTTGCTCACCAGACTATCAGTGCTTTGATCAAAGCTGAGCTGGCCGAATTACCACTAAGACTTTTTCTTCAGGGAGCACTAGCTGCTGGAGAAATTGGTTTTGAAAATCATGAAACAGTAGCGTATGAATTTATGTCCCAGGTGAGGCTCTGTTCTCCCGGCTTGTCTGGTTATTCTTGTGGTACTGCATGTTTTTCTTGCTCTTTTTTTTTTTTTCCTTTTGAAACAGGGTCTTGCTATAAGCCTTGGCTGGCCTGGTACTCTTCTTTGTAGACCAGGCTGGCCTCAAACTCCTAGATCTCCACTTGCCTCTGCCTCCTGAGTGCTGGGATTAAAGGTGTACTCTACCATGCTTGTCAGGCTGGTCACTTAAGATGTAACTAACTGGGCTGGAGAGATGGCCTAGCGGTTAAGAGCGCCAACCACTCTTGCAGAGGACCCGGGTTTGATCCCCAGCACCCACATGGCGGCCAAGAACCGTCTGAAACTCCAATTCCAGGAGAACTCCAGTTCCAGGGGAATCCGACACCTTCTTCTGACCTCCGCGGCATTGCCCGACAGGGGTGCACAAACTTGCATGCAGACAGTACATTCATACACATATGGAAATAAATAAAATTTAAAAAAAATTTAAAAAAGATGTAACTAATTTTTTTTTTACCATGTTGGAATTTATTTCTGTAACAGTCACATTATCTCATGTTGAGTAGCAAAATTGTTCAGTGCTAGGAACTGAAAAAAAGAATTCCCAAGATTTCCTAGAGGATACTGATGAAAGTGTTTCATGGAAAAAGTTCCTTTGGTTAGTTCAGTTTGGGAGTTCTGAGTTGAACAAAGTTGGAAAATGGGTTTCTTTGTTGAACCTGTCACCAGCCTTCCCACCTTAGCTTAACTTACACCTCTTTACTAGAAGGTATAGCATGTTCTGATGTGAACAGACTATAGACCATCTTACAGAATGGGATTTAGTTGGGACAACATTGGAAAATGTTCCAGTAGTTGGTTTGGTCCCTAAATATCCTGTTTTGTGTCCATCAGGCATTTTCTCTATACGAAGATGAAATCAGTGACTCTAAAGCACAGCTGGCTGCTATTACCTTAATCATTGGTACTTTTGAGAGGATGAAGTGTTTCAGTGAAGAGAATCATGAGCCCTTGAGGACTCAGTGTGCACTTGCTGCATCAAAACTTCTGAAAAAACCTGATCAAGGCCGAGCTGTGAGCACTTGTGCACATCTTTTCTGGTCTGGCAGAAATACAGACAAAAATGGAGAGGAAGTAAGTTTGCCCTTGACCATGTTGTAGGAGATAGGATTAATAGATTGGTTGCCCTGGCCCTGTGCTCCGGAAGTGTGAATGTATAGGTGATTGGAAATCTGACAGAATTGCTTTGCTGTATTAAATGAAATTAATGGGTGGAAATATAGAACACCCTGTGGTGAAGATGCCATTTTGAGGATCTCCCAGCAGGTTTTTACCACTAATTGTGCTTTTAAATATAGTTATGTACTTCCTTTTAGGACTTTAATTTGTTGTGTCCATTTACAACATAAAAGACTCCCAGAGTATGTTTCTTTTTATAGTGAGAAAATGGAACATTTCTAGATTGTCAATCTCTTCAATATTTTCCTGCCCTTTCACTTTAGCTTCATGGAGGCAAAAGGGTCATGGAGTGCCTAAAGAAAGCTCTAAAAATAGCAAATCAGTGCATGGACCCATCTCTACAAGTTCAGCTTTTTATAGAGATTCTGAACAGATATATCTATTTTTATGAAAAGGAAAATGATGCGGTAAGTGAACTAGTGAAATAACATCCTTTCTGCTCAGAAGATCTAATACTTCTTTCATTTGTGCAAGTCTGACTTTGCGGAGTCCACCTGCTTGTTTCTTCCATCCTCCAGAATCCTTAAATTGTGCATAGATGTGTCTCATTGTGCATGTGAAAAATACCATATACACATCGCCAGCTAGTAGGCATGTGTCATCATGTAAGTAGTTCACAGTAATTCCTTAAAGGGGTTATTTTTTTTAGCATTATAGTGTTGGTTAAGAGATTTTGGTTTATACTGCTTTGTATTTTAAGTTGAGTTTTAATTTTTGTTCTTAATGAATAGCTAATATTGTTGCTTAAACTCAGAAGCATATTTTCATTGTTTTTTTCTTCTTCAGATATTTGATGAGAGTAACACAAAGTTCCTCAAAACAGTTGTTATTAAGTTATCTTTTGTGATATATGCTTAATCATGAAATTATACATACTCTTTTATAGGTAACAATTCAGGTTTTGAACCAGCTTATTCAGAAGATTCGAGAAGATCTTCCAAACCTTGAGTCCAGTGAAGAAACTGAACAAATTAACAAGCATTTTCATAACACATTGGAGCATTTGCGCTCAAGGCGGGAATCACCTGAATCTGAGGGGCCAATCTATGAAGGTCTCATCCTTTAAAAGAAGACATCTTACCATGTTCCTTTGTACACATCAGAAAGGGTTTATTAATAGGTCTCCCCTCCATAGATTGTGCCTTTCAGAAATGCTGCAGTAGGTTTCCCATTCCTTTCCTGTGATGTGTTTTACCCAGCACCTCAAGACACCTTCAAGACCTTAAAAAAAGTTACTCATTTCATAATTTGTTTAAGTCTGTCTGATCACCTCAAGTAGCATGAATGATCTCTTTAAACTTCCTGTGATCTGTGAAAATAAAAAACAAAACCCACTTTTTTGGCTACTAATGAAGCTCTTATATCTTATTTTATTTGTTGTATTGTTGATTGTGTATTTTCTTTATTACTGGGAAGTACTAACGCAAAAATACTTGTTTATTTGTACTCTAGTCCTATTCGAGATTAATTTAGAGGGCAGGAATACTTTATGTGAAATTCAGCTTGGGCTTTTCCCTGAATGCAAGATATGCCTATGTGTAATATATTCCCTAAAACTAGAATATGTTAATGCATGTTTGAGAATTTTAAAGCACCATGGTCAAAAGCAGAAGCTATATTTTGCATATTTGGACTCTGCCATCTATTAAGAACCTATGTCATTGTTTGAACACATCAAAGTAATTTGATTCTAAATAGTATAAAGTAGAAAATTTTGTGACCTATATAATTTATGTATAATCTCCACCATTGTAAATTTAATGTGAAATTCATCACAAGTACAACTTTTTCATCAGTGAAATAATAAAAATTGCTGTTAACAATTTTGGGTCTTTTTTCTTTATAATATTTTGATTGATAAAGGGAACTGTAATTCCTGTAGAGTATCATTTAGTCTTGTATGTGTAGGAATTCACTTATTTAACTCTAGTTTTAAGTACTTAGTGAGACAGGTACCATCTATTCTGTCTGAAAACTTGGTTTCACCATCTGTCTGGATTGGGAATTCAGGCACAATGTTTCTGGGATTCTAGCTCTGGGCATTTCATACATCTTTGCCTGGGGCTTCCTTCTGTCATCTGGTTTGGTTAGGACTGATTTCTGAGTGCACTCACTTGACTCTCACCTGGAGGTTTTAGTTCCTCTCCTGTGGCCTTTTCCACAATGTAGCATACAAGCCCTTTGAACATGGCAATTGGCTTTTCCAGAAGAAAATCCAGAAAGAGCGAGGATACCCAATACCTTTTGATGATGTAATCTTGGAAGTGACACACTTCTTTTTTTTTTTTTTTTTTTTTTTTGTCTTTTTGAGACAGGATCTCCCTGTAGCCTCAGCTGTCCCGGACTCGCTCTGTAGACCAGGCTGGCCTTGAACTCACAGAGATCCACCTGCCTCTGCCTCCCAAGTGCTAGGATTAAAGGCATGCACCACCACTTATCCTGGCTAACACACACTTCTACTTTTTGCCTTACTCATTTTTAGTGCGTTTAGTATTTGGCCTGTATATATGTAAGTACTCCTGTGTTGTGCAGCACTCCTGGAGGCCAGACAAATGGCATCAGATCCCCTGGAACTGGAATTGTAGATGGTTGCTGGGAACCAAATCCTGGTCCTCTGCAAGACTGGTCAATGCTCTTTACTGCTGAGTCAGTATGTCTAGCCCATACTCAAGGGGAATTACACCCCCATCCCCTTTTTGAGATAGGTTTTCCCCTATGTAGCCTAAGCTACAAACTTGTGATTCTCTGTATCTTCTCATTGTTGAGATTACAGGCCTCTGCCACCATGCCCAGCTTTGTTTGTATTTAATTAAATTTATTCTTTGAGAATTTATACACATATCTTTTTTTTCAAAGCCAATTTTTTATCGAGGCTTTGTGTATTTCATACAAAATTTCCAATCAAATGTAGACCCATTCCTCCTTCCTTGTCCCCCCGCCCACCAGAGCTCATGCATTCTGCCAAACATGGTTTTCATCTTTTCTTGGTCTCTTAAAATTTTCAGTGCAGAAGTTTACTGTTTCAGGCAGAAGTTCATCGTTTCAGTCAATTCTTTGACTCAGTTTTTTTGTTGTTGTTGTTCCTTCCAATTTGCAGCACTCCAAAATATGCATATATGCATGCCACACATATATCAAGATTATGTTTAAGTGAGAACAGAGGAACCCTGTGTATGTGGACAGTGCTATTCCCAGGCCCACTGTCCACATACACAGGGTTCCTCTGTTAAAACTCCTTTTAGAAAAAATTGTATTTTTTTTTAATTTTTTTTTTTATTAATTTTATTTATTTCTGTATGTGTACGAATGTATTGTCTGCATGCAAGTCTGTGCACCCGTGTCGCGCAATGCCGCGGAGGTCAGAAGTGGGCGTCGGATTCCCCTGGAGCTGGAGTTCTCCTGGAGTTGGAGTTTCAGACGGTTCTCAGCCGCCATGTGGGTGCTGGGGATCGAACCCGGGTCCTCTGCAAGAGCGGTCGGCGCTCTTAACCGCTAGGCCATCTCTCCAGCCCCACTTTGTTTCTTTTGCTGTACAGAAGGGTTTTAGTTTAATGAGGTACCACTTGTTAATTATTGATCTTATTTCCTAGGCAACTGCTGTCTAATTTAGAAAGTCTTTTCCTACACCTTTATCTTGTAGGTTACTGCCAGTGTTTTCTTCTAACATTTTCAGAGTTTCAGGTTTCACATTGAGGTCTTTGATCTATTTGAGTTGACTTTTTTATAAGGTCAAAGGTCTGGGATCAGTTTCATTTTTCTACAAGTGGTGATCAGTTTTGCCAGCACCATAAAGAGAAGGAAGGAGTATTTAAAACAACATGAGGAGTCATCTTTTTGAGGAGGGGTTATTGCATAGGGCAGGTATGGGTGACAGATGGGAGATGGTTTTGAAGTTATCGAGGATCTTAAATGTTACCAAATATTTTATTTTATGTAATTGTCTCTACACATACTTCTCTACTTTCCATACATAAGAAATGCAACAAGTATATTATTCCACTAAACATCATACCTTAGCAATAAATAGTGCAATACAGATTACTGGTTGCCTACCACTGAGATTCAAATGTATGGACTGTAAGCTATAGCTCACTACTGCCACCATCATCATAAGAAACCATCAAACCACACATAATTATGACAGGAAAGATCAAAATTCATACTCCATAGTACAGTATCTAGTGAAAAGTGTCATATTTGTCCCACTGCAAAGTCGAATTTTCCTAAGTTGAGTCATAAGCTGGAGTCAGTTTATACATACAATTGAAAACTACATAACCCTTACAAAGAAAGAAATCCTATCATCTAAAACAGCACAAATTAACATGGAGGACATTGTACAAAGTTAAACAAGCTACACGTAAAGTGTCCACTTCTCTGGGTACACTGTCTGGTGCCAGAGAACATGGACCACACACTCTTATGTTTGTAGCTTTCACACAGCTAGCTAGTTTACATTCTTGAAAGTACTCAAATGACTGATGCAACAGTGACTAAATACTATAAGTGCATACATGCTTGTATACCATTACATAAAAGAGGATTATTAGCCAGGCAGGGTTGCACCTGCTTCCAATTCCAGATCTTAGTAGGGGGAGGCAGGAAGATATGGAGTTGAAGGCCAGCCTCTGCTGCATACTGAGTTCAAGGCCAATCTGGGCTACACAAGACTCTGTCTCAAAACCAGGGCCGAGCCTGGTCACTCACGCCTTTAATCCCAGCACTTGGGAGGCAGAGGCAGGAGTATCTCTGTGAGTTCAAGGCCAGCCTGGTCTACATAGCAAGCTCCAGGCCAGCTGAGACTACAGGGAGACCCTCTCTCAAAAAAAAAGTTTAAAATAAACAACGAACATCAAGCAATCTGACAAATGAAAACATTTGAAAGAAACAGGACTCTTAAAAAGGCTTATTTTAGGTGCTGGAGAGATGGCTCAGTGGTTAAGAGCACTGACTGCTCTTGCAGAGGACCCAGGTTCGATTCCCAGCACCCACATGGCAGCGAAGAACCATCTTTAACTCCAGTTCCAGGGGAATCCAATGCCCTCTTCTGACATCCGTGGTACTGCACGACACAGATGCACCAACCTACATGCAGACAGTACATTCATACATGTAAAAATAATAAATATTTTTTTTAAATTAAGAAAGGCTTATTTCGATAGTAAAAATGTTATATACTGATGAGTAATATAAATATATCCCATGTGATTATTATCCCATTTATAGGAAATTCTGTGTATAACTTGCATGAGGTAAATCAAAATTATTTGGTGATCATCCTTTTTGCTAACATGTGCTAATAGATCTTCCTTATATTTTTACATATTACCTATTTGTTTTTTTTTATTTCTGTATGTGCATCAATGTACTGTCTGCATGCAGGTCTGTGCACCCGTGTCGTGCAACGCCGTGGAGGTCAGAAGAGGGTGTCGGATTCCCCTGGAACTAGAGTTCTCCTGGAATTGGAGTTTCAGAGGGTTCTTGGCCACCATGTGGGTGCTGGGGATCAAACCCAGGTCCTCTGCAAGAGTGGTCGGCGCTCTTAACCGCTAGGCCATCTCTCCAGCCCCCATATTACCTATTTGTAATCTCTGTAATGGCATTTAATAAATATTCAGGGATAATTATTATTGAGGGCCATGTACACTGCTTTTTCTGTCTAATGTCTAAATGTCACATTTATTAAGAAGCTATATAGGGCATGGCATGGTGCTACATGCCTGTAATTCTAGCATTTTCAACATGGAGCTAGGAAGATCAGGGGTTGAACATCATCTTCAGCTACATAGTGTGTTTAAGGCTAGCTTGGGTTTCCTGAGATCTTGTCTCAAAAATAAGAAAATATATATGAAAAGCTGAATACATTAATTTATACTCAAATGGTTATTAGTATGTCAAAAAGGAGCCATTCTCTACTAATTGGTATTATCAGAAAACATATATTCTAGCCAAATCAAAATAAAATGAAAATGTTACCTTATATTGGATGTCTTTGTATAATGTTTTACAAATGTCTATTTTCCTTTGGGATAAGCTAACACTGGGAATATTTCGGGGCCCTCATTGTGCCAATATAGTCTTGTGGATTCCTAGAAACTAGATCTTATTTTGAACATACTCTCCTGAAAATAACAAAAAGATAAATTGGAGGAGGGAAATATCCTATAATCATAATCAAGCAAAAAGTGCTCTTACTCATCTGTTGTTTAGCTTCTCAAGTAAAAATTCATAGACATAAACCCATATACAGTATACTTAAACTGTTTATATATACTTTCAAAATTCCATGAATCAATTATCTTCCAATGAAACTCTACCTATGCATATCATAAATTCATAAAGCCAACATTTTCAACTTAAACAAAAAACTGGACTATGAATAAAGTCTATCTAAAAAATCCATTCCAAGATGGGCATGGTGGCACACACCATTAATCCCCAGCACTCAGGAGGCAGAGGCAGGCAGATCTCATGAGACCCACGCTTTCCTAGTCTACATAGCAAGTTGCAGGACAGATGGGGCTACAGGGACACTCTGTGTCAAATACAACACAACACCACACAATACAACACTAACACAACAAAATAGAGCATCCATGCTACAAAGACAATTTTTCTAGACTTCAGTCTTATTTTTTCTTCAATGCAAATCAAAAGTTATTGCTTATTTGCCATATAAAAAATGGCAGGGGGTTGGAGAGATGGCTAAGTGGTTAAGAGTACTGGCTGATCTTGAAGACGACCTAGGTTAAGTTCCCAGGACCCACATGTTACCTAAAAACCTTCTTATCAAAGATCCAGGGAAATCTGATGCTCTCTTCTGCCCTGAATGGGGGTTGCATGTATGGGTGCACTTAAATAAATTCAGGCAAAACATTCATACACATAAAATAAAAATAAATAGGCTGAAGCTTCTTTTGCAATAAAGAGTTTCACAACAGGTCACACACAGAGATTAACTGTATGTGAAATGCCCAACTCTATGTGACACATTGTGACAATGGAACCTCTATACCTAAAGATCATGGAACATAGTGGAAAAAGAAGTAGAGAGAATAGTAATGCATCTCTTGATTCTCATCAATAAAGCTCCCTCATCAAATAGAGGGCAATGAGCCCAGGCCGCAAGGAACAGTGCAGAAAAGGGGGTGGAAAGATTGTAAGAGTCAGGGGTGAATGTACAAGACCATATGGAAATAGAGTCTTACAGGTTCCTGGAACTTCCTCACATGAGCTTACAGCATTGGAGACAGCATACACAAGACCCATGCAAACTCAAGCAGACAAAAACCCAGCATAGAATATAGAAATTGGCAGCGGGTTCCAATCTTAACCAAAGAACTATTGGTCAACTGGTTACTACTCTGTGAAGAAGAGTTCATCTTTCTTAACAGAATGACTCTAGATAGGCTGACTAGACCCCAGTGGATGAACTTGCACTGAGGGATGTCTGGGGACACTAACTGAAGTCAAAGGACCTTAACATAAATGACAGAATGAGTGAAATCCAGTGTGTGTGTGTGTGTGTGTGTGTGGTGTGTGTGTGTGTGTGTGTGTGTTATGGGAGGGTGCCAATGGGGAATGGGGTAAAAGATGATAAATATGTTGTGTATGATTACACAAAAATTCAATTAAAAATACACAAAAAATAACTTGGCTGGAGAAATGGCTCAGTGGGTAAAAGTACTTGTTGCTCTTGCAAAGGACTGGAGCTCAGTTCACTACACCCAAATTTGGAGGGGCATATAACTCCAGTTCTAAGGGATCCTACACCCTCTTCTGGCCTCTACAGTCACCTGCACACATCAATTCACATGGACACAGATGAATAAATCTTGAATAATAATATAACACCTAATTAATTTACTAGAATTTTTGAAAGTTCACTATATTTATCAATTATTACTGTTTAATACATCCCACAAACGTTACAAAATCATTTTCTATATATGTCTGTCTTATACATTGCTGTTTTAAAAAAAAATAAAAGAATTACCAGGGCCTGCATATGTAATTTCAGTTGGTAGAGTGTTTGTTTAAGCATGCATGAAGCACTAGGTTCACTTTTCAGCACCCCACAAGAAAGGTATGGTGGTACATGCTTATAATTCTACACTTAAAAGGTGAAGACAGGAAAATCAGTAATTCAATGACATCATCCACTACATAGAAAGTTTGAGGCTAGTCTGAACTATATGAGAACACTTTCTTAAAAATAAAAATAAATATCAGACTGAATTTTAAAATGCACTTAGGGGCTGGAGAGATAGCCTAGCGGTTAAGAGCACCAAATGCTCTTGCAGAGGACCCAGGTTCGATCCCCAGCACCCACATGGTGGCTGAGAACCATCTTTAACTCCAGTTCCAGGGGAATCTGACACCCTCTTCTGACCTCTGAGGCATTGCACGACACGGGTGCACAAACCTACATGCAGACAGTACATTCATACACTTAAAAATTAAAAATAAAATAAAATAAAATAAATGCACTTAGGGTGTAGTTTTTAATTAAAAGAGCAAATAAGCTGGGCATGTAATCCCAGGGAAGCAGAAACAGGTGAATCTCTGTGAATTCAAGGCCAGCCTGGTCTACATAGCGAGTTCCAGGCCTGCTGGGGCTACAGGGAGACTTTATCCACACCCCAAACATAAAAAGGAGCAAATGAAAATGTACAAATTAATAGAAAATTAGGGGAAAATTTAGTATTTGACTTGAATATTTTCTGTATAGGCTTCATAGTAGCTAAAGGAAAATGGAAAAGAGCTTTAAGTCTAACTATACATAAAAAAAAAAATCAAGAGAAAATATAAACCCGCCATAGGACTGAAAATAGTAGGATGAACATATAAAACCTTGACATAAAGAACTGCTAGCTGGTTTAACAGAAAGTATTTTTCTTTATGGATTTGAGAGGAAAGAGTTTTATTGTCATCTTTCAGTCACATAAAAGATAGAGAGTATAAAAGAAACCAAAGATTACCACAATCTAAACTGGAGAAGGTGGCACATGCCTCTAATGCCAGCACTCCAGATGGAGAGACAGAAGGATTGCCACAACTTTGAGGCCAGCCTCAGCGTTTTATCTTTTCACTACAAAAGACTACATAGTGAATTCCAGGCTAGCTAGAGATACGTAAAGGAAGCTTTAAAAAAAAAAAAAGAAAGAAAACAGGAGATGAAAGAGATCAATCAGTAGGTACAGTACTTGTTGGACGAGCATGGAGGCCCAAGTTTGGATCCTCAGCACTCACATAAAAGCTGGGCACAGTGCTGCATGCCTGTAATCCCAGCACTGTAGAGGCAGAGACAGGAGAATCCTTGAGTCTTGCTGGCCAGCTAATCTACCTGACTTGGTGAACTCCAGTTTCAGTGAGAAACCCTGTCTCAAAACATAAGGTTGAAAGTAATTGTCGAAGACACTTGACATGGCCCTCTAGCCTCCACATATACACATATATACATAAACCCATCACAGGCACACAAAGCAAAAGATTGAAGAAGCAAAAAACTAATCCAAAAGAAAGATTACCATAACCTACAGGTAAATGCTGAATAGTGTCAACAAATGAATCCTCAGTACTTCAAATAAAGGTAGGCTGGGGAGCTAATAACCTATTATATGATTTATGCCACAAATATATGTAAAATATGCAGTACAGTGCAGCTTTCTTGAAAAAGAAGAATAACCCCCCCCCCCCCCCCATGGTCCCTTTTACTTTCCTGGCTTCTGTGGTTACTTCAGGTTATATACTCATATCTAAAGATTCAGAGCTAGGACCCACAAATACAAGAGAACATGTGGGGCTGGAGAGATGGCTCAGCAGTTAAGAGTACTGGTTGCTCTTGGAGAGGACCCAGGTTTGGTTCCAACAACTGTCCATAATTCCAGTCCCAGGAGATCCAACCCCTTCTTTTAGTTTCATGGGTATTGGATGTATGGTTGCATTCACATACATGCAGTGAAAACCCTCAAACACATAAAAGTAAATAAATAATAAAATTTAAAAAAGGAAAAAGGCTGAGGTGTTTGTCTTTCTGTGTCTGGATTACCTCAGTATGTTTTCTAGTAATTTACCAGCAAATTGCATGATTTTATTTTTCTTTACCACATTTTCATTAGCATCAGTTGACATTTAGGTCATTTCCATTTCCTATCTACTGTGAAAAGAGCAGTAACAAACATGGTTGAGCAAGAAACTCAATGGTAGGATATTGAGTCCTTTGGGTGTTGCCTAGAGTGGTATAGCTAGATCATATGGTAGATCTATTGTTAGTTTCTTGAGACTTCTCCACATTGATTAATAGTGCTGCACCAATGTGCAAGTCCACCGTCAATGAGTAAGTCTTCCCCCTTCTCCACATCGTTGCCTGCCTATGTTGTCAGTTTTCTTGATCTTAGCCAGTCTAACTGGTATAAGATGAAATATTAAAGTAGTTTTAATTAGTATTTTCCTAATTGCTAAGGATGGTGAACACATTTTAAGGTATTTCTTAGCTATTTTTATTTCTTCTTTTGAGAATTCTCTGTTCAGATCCACAGCCCATTTTTAAATTGGGTCATTTGTTTTCTTGATTACTTTTTGAGTTCTTTGTATATTCTAAATATTAATCCTCTCTCCCACTGTGTGGGCTTCCTTTTCACCTAATTGTTTCCTTTGATCTACAGAAGCTTTTTAGTTTAAGGATATCCATTTGCTGACCTTAATTTCTAAGTGGATGGAGTGTGAGTTGGAGACCAGGCTGGCCTCAAAGTCCCAGAGATCCTCCTGCCTCTGCTTCTTACATGCTGGGATTTAAGGCCACCTTAAATTTAATTCCACCACACCTGGCTGCACCTATATTTTCTAGGGTTTTGTCTGTATTTTTTTTTAACAGTTTCAGTGTTCAGGTTTCCCCTTGCGGCTTTTGATCCATTTGGAGTTAATTTTAATGCATAATGATAGATATTTAATTTCATTCTTCTGCATATGAACATCCAGTTTCCACAGCATGATTTGTGGAAGAATCTTGCCCGTGGTGCGTATTTTTGGCATCTTTGTCAAATACCAGGTGGCTGTCATTGTGTGCACTCATATTTGTATCTTCTGTTTTGTTCCATTGATCTAGATGTCTGTATTTATGCTAGTACTATGTCGTTTTGATTATTATAGCTCTGTAATAGAGCTTGAAATCTGGCATAGTAATTATTCTTTGTGGTCAGGGTTGCTTTGGCTATCTGGCATCTATTGTGCTTCCATATGAATTTTAGGATTTTTTAAAAATAGGGCTGTAGGTGTTTGGGCACAACAGCCTGCAGATAGGTTTTGCATGAAGGATGCTTGTACTCATGGATTATCACTTATAGCTAAAAATGAAAAAAAAAAACTGAGAGAAAGATGCAGGACAGTTATGGCAGAATGCATGATCTGGGATGGGGTGGGGGTGGGGGGGAGGGAAAGGGAAATAAGCCTGAACTGAATTGGAAAAAATGTATGAAATGCACAAAGCATCAATAAAAACTAATTTAAAAAAAATATTCTTGTTGTTCTAGTTTACCTTTCCATTGCTGTGACAAAGCACTCTGATCGACACCAACTAGGGGAGGAAAGGGTTTATTCAGCTCACATCTTGCAGGTCACAGTTCATCAATCAGGGAGCCCAAGGTAAGAACTCAGGGCAGGAACCTGGAGGCAGAAGCTGAGGCACAGGCCATGGAGGAATACTTATTACTGGCTTGCTCCCCTGGCTCATGCTCAACCTACCATCTGATATAATGCACAACCACCTGCCCAGGGGTGGCACCACCCACAATGGGCTGGGCCCTCCAACACTGCTTAACAATTGAGGCAATATTCCACAGATTGGCCACAGGACAGGCCAGTCCAATGGAGCCAATTCCCCAATTGAGGCTCCCTCAACACAGGTGTGTCAAGTTGACACTAAAGCTATCCAGAACAATTGACCCCTTGTCAAACTGACACACAAAATGTATCAATATTAAACCATCACCTTTCCATTTCTTGTCCCCAATATATGATGTTAACATTAATATCACAACATAAGACAGTTACAACCTTAAAAGCCCCTCAGTCCTTAAAAAGTCCAAACACTCAAAAGTTCACAGTCTGTTAAAAGTTTCTTAACTGCGGGCCCCTGTAAAATTCAAAACAAGTACTGACTTATTTCAAAGGGAAGAATCAGACACACCTAAGCAAAACCCAAGTCCAGCAAAGTAGCTCAACGCTGAACTCACGATCTTCTGGGCTCCAAAGGGTTTTGGCAGCTCCACTTCTCTGACTCTGCTATCCACAGGACATGTAGCTCGTTTTGCAGGCCCAGGCAGTCTCCATTCTACACCTGCTGCTGCCCGTGGTGGTCATCCCATTGTCCTGGCATCTCCAAAAAGCTGGGGTTTCCACTGAAATTGAGGTTGCTTCTGATCTCTCCTGATGCAAAGCCTCAGCTTCTCTTCATGACCCCTGGAATCCTGGGGTCTTCACTGCAACCAAGGCCACACTCTGACCACTGGCCTTTCCTGGCCTCTCATAGTGCCAGGCCTCAGCTGCTCTCTGGACCCCTTCATGCTTTCAACACCAGAACCATATAGGAGACCAAATCCCACTTCTGGCTCCTCCTCCTCTTCTCCTCCTCCTCTTCCTCTTCTCCTCCTCCTCCTCCTCCTCCTCCTCCTCCTCTTCTTATTCTTATTCTTATTCTTATTCTTATTCTTATTCTTATTCTTATTCTTCTTTTGATCTTTTTGAGACAGGGTCTCCCTATAGCCCCAGCTAGACTGGAACTCACTCTGTAGACCAGGCTGGCCTTGAACTCACAGAGATCCACCTGCCTCTAACCTCCCAAGTGCTGGGATTGAAGGCATGTGCCACCATGCTCAGCTTATCGGTGGTTCTTAGCAGCCATGTGGGTGCTGGGAATTGAACCTGAGTCCTCTGCAAGAGCAGTTGGTGCTCTTAACCACCGAGCCATCTCTCCAGCCCCGACCACAGCTTCTGTGTGCTGACCCTGAAGAAATTCTCCCAGAATGTTTCACCACAGTGATGCTTGTCTCTTGTTACTTACAGCTGATTCTTCAGCCCCAGCTGACCAGAACCCATAGATTCTCAATTTATAAATATCATGCAAACATCCCTGATGATATCCGCTTCCTTTGAAGCTCCCAAGCCAGGTCTTCATCATCTACAGCTCTTTCAGCACAACTGAGCAACAAGTTCCACAGCAACAAACTCTAATCATTCAATGGCTTTTCCAGCCCAAAGTTCCAAACGCTTCCACAATCCTCCCCCCAAACACCAAGGTCAGGTCTGTCACAGCAATGGCCCACTTTCTGGTACCAATTTCTGTTCTAGTTTGTCTTCAATTGCAGTGACAAAGCACTCTGACCGACACCAACTTGAGGAGGAAAGGATTTATTCAGCTTACTTCTCCCAGGTCACAGTTCATCACTCAAGGAGCCCAAGGTAGGAACTCAGAGCAGGAACTGGGAGGCAGAAGTTGAATCACAGGCCATGGAAGAATGCTTCTTACTAGCTTACTTCCCCCAGCCCATGCCCAACCTACCATCTGATATAATGCACAACCACCTGCCCAGGGGTGGTACCACCCACAATGGGCTGGGCCCTCCCACATGGGTCAACAATTGAGGCAATATTCCACAGATGTGGCCACAATCCAGTCCAATGGAGCCAATTTCACAATTGAGGCTCCCTCAACACAGGTATGTCAAGTTGACACTGAAGCTATCCAGCACACCTGTGAAGAATGTCAGGGGCATTTTGACTGAGATTGCATTGCATATTTAAATTGCTTTTGGTAGGTCATTTTCATAATATTAATTTCATGAGCATCAGGAGGTCTTTCTACTTTTTAGTGTCTTCCTCAGTCTCTTTATTCAGAAACTTCAATTCTTCATTTTAGAGGCCTTTCATGTCCTTTGTTAGGTTTATTCCTAGACATTTAAGGTTTTGGGAGGCTATTGTGAGAGTTTTTCCAGTCCAGTCTCTTTCTCAGCATGCTTGTAGTATTGATATATGAAGAGGTTGTTGATTTGAAAAGTTAATGTTGTATCCTCCCATATTGCTGAAAGTATGGACAATTTTTAAAAGTTTTCTGGTGCACTTTTTGGGACCTCTTATGTATATTACCATCTGTAAATAAGGATAATTTGACTTATTTTCCTATTAGCAACCCTTTAATTTCCATCTCTTTTTTAAATTTTATTATTTTGTATGTGTATGAATGTACTGTCTGCATGCAGGTTTGTGCACCCGTGCCATGCAATGCCTGGGGGGTCAGAAGAGGGTGTCAGATTCCCCTGGAACTGGAGTTTCAGATGGTTCTTGGCCACCATGTGGGTGCAGGGGATTGAATCCAGGTCCTCTGCAAGAGCAGTCAGTGCTCTTAACCACTAGGCCATCTCTCCAGCCCCCCTAATTTCCTTTTTTTTTTGTTTTTGGTATTTTCGAGACAGGGTTTCTTGTCTTATTACTCAAGTTAATTTTTCAAGTACTATATTGAAAAAGAGTGGGGACAGTGGACTGCCTTTTCGGGCTCCTAATTTTAATGGGAATACTTTGAGTTATTCTCCATTTGGAATAATGTTGCCTCTGGGTTTGTCATACATCATCTTTATTTTAATTTTTATTTTTTTGTCTTTTTGAGACAGGGTCTCCCTGTAGCACTGGCTGTCCTGGAACTCACTATGTTGACCAGACTGGCCTTGAATTCACAGAGATCCACGTGCCTCTGCCTCCCGAGTGCTAGGATTAAAGGTGTGTGCCACCACGGCTGGCACATGTCTTTATTATGTTGAAGTATATTCCCTCCAGTCCTGTTCTCTCTAGGACTTTTATCATGAAGGCATGTTGGATTTTTGTCCAAGGCCTTTTCTGCATCTATTGACATAATCTCGTGATTTTTGTCTTTAAGAACAAAGGTTTAGAGATTTTTGGGTAGACTGTCTCCTGGGCTGCTGGAAAAGGGGGTCCCAACTCTGAACCCTATTGTAGGGGGTGGCTGTCTGGGCAGTAGCCGCCCTTCGCTTTTGCAGCCTGTGACCTGCGGGTTGGGTTTGGTGCCTCTGTGGCTTTGTGTGGACCGGCTCCTGAGGCACAGGAACACGGAAGTAGCTCCAGGCATACCCCCCCTTCCCAACTGGAATTGGTGAGAGAGTATCCAAGCGGACTTTATTTTGGAGAACCTTCAGAACAGTTAGAGAAGAGTGAATTAGGCTTCCAATATCCAATATATAAACAAAATTGAAAGCCTGAAATGTAGACAATACTCTATTACCAAGGAGGAGGAAAGAAAAAAAAAGAAGCATCAGAAGGAGGCAAGCAAAACCATCCACTAACATAGTGAAAAGACATTTGTGATTTGAATCACAAAAGGGAAACCCACATGCCAGGGACACGACAAAGGGACAACATGGGCAAGGCACAGGATAATCCGGCACAAGGCTCTACCAAACCTGTAGGAGATAGCTACAATGGAAACTCCCTGGAGGTGACCCAAGGAACAGAGCTTAGAGGAATAATTGCAGACCTATGCAGAGAAATTAAAGAAAATAAAGAAGAATTCAGAGAACTAAAGAGAGAGAATGAAAAACTCAAAAAGAACCTAGAAGGATACAATGACAAACTTTGGAAAGATCTAAAGGAACAGATTGACAAACTCCAGAAAGAACTAGAGCGAGAAAAAAAAAATCTCCGAAAGGAAGTAGAAACACTGAAAAAGGAAGCCAATGAATGAAGTAAGGAGCACCAAGAAGAGATGGAGAAGCTCAAAAAGGAAATGGAAATACTAAAGAAAACACAGGATGAAATAAAAAAGGAATTAGAACACTCATCCAACCAAGAAGAAAGGAAAGGAAAAAGCCTCAGAAGTAGAATGGAGGAAGCAGAACAAAGAATATCAGATCTGGGAGATAACACAGAGCAACTAAAAAGCTCAAATAAAGAATATGAAAAATTTAAAAATACACAAAAGTGGAACAACCAGGAAATATGGGACACTATGAAAAGATCAAACCTCTGCATCATAGGAATAGAGGAAGGAGAAGAATCTCAAGAGAATAGTATTGATCAGATTTTCAACAGAATAATAGATGAAAA
>VZQC01013693.1:48498-71422 GCA_009823505.1 Rhizomys pruinosus | reverse complement strand
CTGCCTGAAAATACTGTGCAGCAGTGGCAGCCATATGCCTGTATATCCCAAATCTAATTGGCTATTGGATCTCTCCTTGGAGGAATAACCCATGGCTGATGCCACAAGCTTACATCCTCTAATGGTTAGGAGATGTTATAAGCCACAGTAAGAGCCTGTCATATTTTACAGAAAAAACGCAATTAATGGATTAACATACCATCCAGACATCTGTATCTATACCAAAGTAACCTACCATAACCATTAGTACTGTTTAAGTACCTATATATCTAATTGCTTGTGCTTCATTAGTAGGATTGAAAGGTTATTCCTGGACACTGCCAGCCCATGTAAGGAAACAGCCAGAACTAACCAGAGTCTAAGACAACAGCTTCAGAGAAAGTAGAATGTTTTGCTTCTCATCCACCTGTGCCCCTTTTCTAAGCCTAGGGAACAATCTGTGGAAGAGGGGGTGTGGTAGAATGTAAGGGTTGCGATTGAGTTGAATGGTGAAACTACAGCAATATAGTCTGGACACTTATTTGATCAACTTGATTGAACATACAAGCCCCCCCCCCGCTGGATGGTGGGACCCTTGGGCTGTGTGAGTTTGTGTACAACTGCTTGCAAATTGGTTTTAAATGAAGGATGCTTGTACTCATAAATTATTACTTATTGTTAAAAAATGAAAAAAAGAAGTAATATTTAAAAAATGGCACTTAAAAGAATAAAAATTTAACATTTAAAAAAAGAACAAAGGTTTAATATTTTTTAATTTTATTTTTATTTTTAATTTATTGTTTTACATAAACATTTTTGTACAGGATTATGTTACAAATAGAATCTAGACCTGTGTCCCCCTCCCAACCTCCTCACCCCACCAGATTCACCATTTCAGTCAGTTCTTTGATGCAGTCTTTTCTGATGTTGTTGTTGGTGGTGTTCTTTCCAATATGAATCACTCCCAACAAGAAATGTTTACAACTAGGTCATTGGCGCTAGCAACCACAGATGAGGGTTACCATTCGTCGTTTGTTTTTCTGGGACTGTGTTACTTCACTTAATTTAATATCTTCCAGTTCCATCCATTTACCTGCAAAGCTCATGATGTCATCTTTCTTTACTGCTGCATAGAACTCCATTGTGTATATGTACCACATTTTCTCTATCCACTCATCAGTTGAGGGGAACTTGGGTTGTTTCCAGCTCCTTGCTATTGTGAAGAGAGCTGCAATAAACATGGCTGTGCATGTATCTCTACGGTAAGATGAGTCTTGTGGTTACATGCCCAGGAGAGGTATGGCTGGGTCAGGTGGCAAATTCATTCCAGGTCTTCCAAGGGTTCTCCACACTGCTTTCCATAGTGGCTGTACGAGTTTACATTCCCACCAGCAGGGGATGAGTGTTCCTCTTTCCCCACAACCTCTCCAGAACTTGGTATCATTTGTTTTCTTGATCCTAGCCAGTCTTATGGAGTAAGATGATATCTTTTTTTTTGTAAGATGATATCTTAAAGTGGTTTTGATTTGCATTTCCTTAATGATTAACAATGTTGAACACTTCTTAAGATGTTTTTCAGCCATCTCTAATTCTTCACTGGTGAAGTCTCTGTTCAGCTCTTTGCTCCATCTATTGAGTGGGTCATTTCTTTTCTTTTCTCTTTGTTTTTTGAGTAGTTTATATATTCTGGAAATCAATGTTTTGTCAGATGTTTCTGCAGTGAAGGCTTCCTCCCACTCTGTGGGTTTTCTCTTCACTTCCTTGATTGTTTCTTTTGATGTACAGAGGCTTTTGAGTTTAATGAAGTCCCATTAGTCAATTGTCGACCTTAATTCTTGCGCAGCTGCTGTCTGATTTAGGAAGTCTTTTCCTACATCTATGTCTTGTAGTCTGTTGCCAACTTTTCCTTCTATCGCCTTCAGAGTTTGGGGATTCACATTGAGGTCTTTAATCCATCTGGACTTAACATTTTTACAGGGCAAGAGGTCGGGGTTTAATTTCATTCTTCTACAAGTGGTGATCCAGTTTTGCCAACACCACTTGCTGAAGATGCTGTCTTTTCTCCATTGTGTCTTCTTGGACCCCTTGTCAAATATGAGATGGCTGAAATTGTATGTGCTCAAGTTTGGATCTTCAGTTTTGTTCCATTGGTCAACAGGTATAGAGATCCCCCCTGTATTCCAAATGAAATTAAGGACTTTTTTTCCAAGCCTGTGAAGAAACTCTTGGGGATTTTAATTGGGATTGTGTTAAATCTATACAAGTGTTTGGGTAGAATGGACATTTTTACTATATTAATTTTCCCAATCCATGAGCATGGAAGGTTTTTCCACCCTCTGATGTCTTCTTCAATTTCTTTCTTCAGCGGTTTAAAGTTTTTGTTGTAGAGATCTTTGGTGTCTTTGGTTAAGTTTGTCCCTAGGTATTTTATTGTTTTTGAGGCTATTGTGAGTGGGAAGGTTTCCTTGAATTCCTTCTTCAGTTGCTTGTTGTTGGTGTAAAGAAAGGCTACTGATTTTTTTAGGTTAATTTTGTATCCTGCCACTTTACTGAAGCTCTTCCTCATTTCTAGGAGTTTTCTGGTGGAGTTTTTAGCGTCCCTTATGTAAACAATCATATCCTCAGCAAAAAGGGATAGACTGACTTCCTCTTTTCCAATAAGTACTCCTTAATTTCTTTTTCTTGCCTTATTGCCCTAGCAAGTGTTTCAAGCACTCTATTGAAGATGAGTCGTGATGGGGGCAGCCTTGCCGAGTTCCTACCTTTAAAGAGAATGCTTCTGTTGTTTCCCCATTTAGGATGATATTGGCTGTGGGTTTCCTGTGTATGGATTTGATTACATTGAGGAACGATCCCTCCAATCCAATTCCCTCTAGGACTTTAAGCATGAAGGGATGCTGGATTTTGTCAAAGGCTTTTTCAGCATCAATTGAGATGATGGTGTGGTTTTTGTCTTTGATTCCGTTTATGTGTTTGATGATGTTTATTGATTTTCGTATGTTGAACCATCCCTGCATCTCTGGTATGAATCCAACTNGCTCCAAGTTGTGTATGATAGATGATCTTGATGTGGTGCTTAATGTGATTTGCCAGTATCCTGTTTAGAATTTTGCACTTGTGTTCATTTAGGGAAGGGTCTATAGTTCTCCTTTTTGGTTGTATCTTTGCCTGGTTTTTGTTAATAGAGTGATGCTGGCTTCATAGAAGGCATTTGGGAGAATTCCCCCTGTTTGTATCCTTCTAAACAATTTAGTATAATGTTGTAGGTCTTTTTGAATATTTTGTAGAATTCTGCCATGAAACTGTCTGGGCCTGGGCTTTTTTTTAGTTGGAGGTTTCTGATTAACCTTCAATTTCTTCATATATTGGGTCTGTAATTCTGTCCATCTCATTCTTGGTTGGTTAGTTTGGTGATTCCAGGATTTCAGACTAATCATCCATTTTTTCTTAGGTTTTCAAACTTGGTGAGTATAGGTTTTTGAAGTATTTCTGTAGATTTTCTTGATCTTTTCATTGTTGTGATATTCCCTTTTCATCATAGATTGTATTGATTTGGAGTTGTTCCTTCTTTCTTTTGGTTAACTGAGCTAGAGTTCTGTCTATCTTGTTTATTTTCTTTCAAGAACCAACTTTTGGATTCATTGACTTTTTATATTTTCTTTGTTTCTATTTCATTGATTTCTTCTGATTTTGTTTTATTTCTCCTGTCTGTTGCATTTTGGGTTCATCTGTTGTTGCCTCTAAAGTGCTTTTTAGCTTGGTTTAGATTGTTCACTTGTGCTCTTTCGGTTTTCTAATGGAGGCACCAGGCTATAAACTCCTCTTAGGAATGCTTTTAAGTTGTCCCAGTTTTGTTGTGTTGTATTATCATTGTCATTCAGTTCCAGGAATGCTTTTTTTCTTTATCTCTTCCTTGACCCATTCTTATTTAAGAGTGTGTTTAGTTTCCATGTTTTCTTATAGATAGTAGGGCTTATCCTGGTGTTGATGTTGAGGTTTATGCACTGTGGTCTGATAGGATGCATGAAAATTATTCAAATATTTTTGTATTTGTGGAAGTGTTTTCTGTGTCCCAGTATGTGATCAATTTTGGAGATGTCCATGGGGTGCTGAGCAGAAGTGTGAGTCTTAGGTGGTACTATGGGGGAATATTTGATGATGTGTGTGAGGTCCATTTGGTGTGATCATATCGTTCAGTTCAGATGCTCTCTGTTTATTCTTTTTTTCGTGTGACCTGTCCAAAGGGCTCAGGGGGTATTGAAGTCCCTACTCTGAGTGTACTGAGTTAATCTATGCTTGTGGTCCTGGAGACTTGTCTTATAAAGTTTGGTTGCCCAGAGTTTGGTGCATATATATTCAAAAATGTGTGAAATCTTCTTGGTGAATTGTTCCTTTGATAAAAATGTAATGGCCGATCTGATCTCCTGAAGGCCAGCGGAAGGAAGAGCAGGGGACAGAAGGAACTGGGTGCCTCAACAAAGCTGTTGTTGATCCGTAATCTAGCTGTCTTTGGCTTGATTGGCATTTGTGGGTGGGGTCGGAGTTAATCCTCCCAGCTGGGATTAAAGGTGGGCTTGTGTGATCTTTGAGATCTTAGATCTCCTGAGGCCAGTGGGAAGGTACCGGGGCAGGCTGAAGCGGCCACCGCCCCAGCCAACTGGGATTACGAAGAGGCATCTGAAGGGGGCAACAAAGCAGGCCTTCACCACAATGAAGAGGCATTAGGAATCACCATTGGAACACAGGCAAGGAGAGCCCAATGCCAGGATCACGAAGAAGAGCAAACTGGAAAGGGGCAGGAATAATCCACGCCAAGCTTTAACCAACCCCTATGGAAGACTCCTGCTGTGCAATCCCTCTGGGGATGCCCCAGGGACAAACATCAGAAAACATTGGGAACATATTTAAAGAAACTTACTAAAGTTAAATAAAGAACAATTATAAGAGCAACTAAGAAAAGAGAGATGAGACTCAAGAAGGACTCGAGACGAGATGAGAGAGTGACAAACTCGGAATGGAAGTAGAAACACTGAAAAGATCCCATGCCGAAAAAGATAAAGAAACCAACCAGCCGAACCGAAAAGCTTACAAGAGATCGCGGAAGCTCCAAAAAGAAGAGAAATACTAAAGAAATCGAAGAGGAATGAAAAGGAAATCAAACACTCCTCCATTCAAGAGGAAAGGAATTGAAAAGCCTCAGAAGCAGAATGGAGGAAGCAGAACAGAATATCAGACCTGGAAGATAAGACAGAACAACTAAAACCTCAAGTTAAGATTATGAAAAATTAAAAATACACAAAAATGGAACAAACAGAGCTGTGGGACATTTATGAAAAGATCAAACCTCTGCACCATAGGAATGAGGAGGAGAAGAAATCCAGGGAATGGTATTGATCAGATCTTCACAGAGAATATAGATGAAAACTTCCCAAACTAAAAAAGGACAAACCAATCCAATACCAGAAGCACATAGAACTCCAAACCGACAAGATCAGAAAAGAAATTCTACACGCCACATCATAGTTAAAATGCTAGACACCCAAACAAAGACAAAAATCCTTAAAGCACAAGAGAAAAACAGTGACTTTAAGGGGAAACCTATCAGATTACAACTGACTTCTCCAATGCAAACTATGAAAGCAAGAAGAACCTGAGCAAAGCATTCCCAGTGTTAAGGGACAATAGATGCCAACCCAGGATCTATACCCAGCAAAAATGTCAATATTACTGAAGGAGAGAGGAAAACCTTCCATGACATAAAGCGCAACTTGAAAGAATTACATGTCCGGAAAACCAACCCTTCCGAGAATACTTGAAGCAATTCAAGAACAGAAGAAAGGAGCACCAACCCCAGCACCTAGAAAAAGAAATCAAAAAGCATAACTGCAGAAGTAGAAACCTAAAACCCAAACTGCAAAAGGATAATAAGGCAAAAGGAAGCAACACAAACCTATCAGTCATAACCTTAAATATTAATGGACTAAATTCCCCAATCAAAAGACATAGACTGGGAAGATATGGAAACAATCCCTAATTGCTGTCTACAAGAAACAAATCTTATTTCAAGGACAGGCCACCTTAAAGTGAAGGGATGGAAAAAATATTCCAAGCAAATTGGTACCAAAAAGAAGCAGTGTTGCTATTTTAATATCAGACAAAAATAGACTTCAAAGGAAAGAAAATCAGAAGAGACAAAGAAGGCCATTACATTTTTTCAAAGGAACAATTCACCAAGAGATTTCACAATTATGAATATATATGCCCAAATTCTGGTTCACAAAACTTTATAAAGACAATTCTCCCGTACCAAAATCACAGCTAACCCCAGTACACTCATAGTATGGACTTCAATACCCCACTGAGTCCTTTGGATAGGTCAAAAGGACAAAGAATAAACAGAGGACATCTGAACTGAACCAATATGATACACAAATGGACCTCATGACCTCTACCAAATATTCCAACCTATACAAGAATACACTTTCTACTCAGCACCCCACGAACATTCTCCAAATCGAACACATACTGGACACGAAAGAAACCTCTACAAATACAAAAAGATTGAAATATTTTCATGCATCTTATCAGACACAGTGCAATAAACCTCAACATCAACACCAGACGACGCCCTTCTGCCTACAAGAACACATGGGACTAAACAACACACTCTTGAATAATGAATGGTCAAGGAAGAGATAAAGAAAGAAATAAAAGCCATTCCTGGAACTAAATGACAATGACAATTCAAACACAACAAACTATGGATACCTTAAAGCAGCCTTAAGAGGGCAGTTTTAGAGCCCGGGGGGCCGTGCAGAGAAAAACAGAAAGAGCACAAAGAATGACAACACTACAGCTGAAAAGCACTGAGAGGCAACAAAAGATGAACCTAAATGCAACAGACAGAAGAAATACAAAAAAATAATAAGCAAAACAAGAAATAGAAAAAAAGAAAAAAAAAAAGAACAAAATTTTTTTTGTTTTTTGGATAATGAGGGAGAATAAAAAGGGCAAATAGACTGAAACTCACCATACAAAAAAAAAGGAACAACTACAAATAACAGAAAGGAAGAAAGGAAACATAAACCAAAAACAAACAAAAAAAAAAAACAAAAAAAAAAAAAAAAACCACAAAAACAAAAAAAAAAAAAAAAACACACACACAACCCACAAAAACAAAAACAACAAAAACTCCAAACAACAAAAAAGCAGTCAATGAAAAGAGAATTACTATAGATCTTGTGAATACTAAAGAAATAATAAAAATAAAAAAAAAAAAAACGCAAAAAAAAAAAAAACTGGAGAAATGCGACAGGATTTATGGCCTGACAGACCCAAACTGAAGTCCAAAGCAAACAGGACTGCGAGTTCAGGCACTATCTTCAGCAAAAAGTAGCCAGGATTTAACATCTACCACAGCATACACAAGATTAGGACTGACCTCTAGTTCAGTTAACAAAAAGAAAGAAGGGAACAACTCCAAATCACTACATACATCAGATTGTAGAAAATAGGCTCGTTAGGAAGAAGCGACAGACTGATCACCGGCAGAGCAATGGTATGCCTAGATAGGAAATTTAAAATGCATACCACTCAGGGATAAGAGTGACATCTTCGACTTGTAGATTCTTGGGATGTGCATGATCAGGCTGTAGCCTTGAGTATACCGACAATCCCATCTACAAACATCAGTTTCACCAATATACCTGTACTCTACTAAGTTTCAAAAACCTAGAAGAAATGGATGAATATCTGAAATCCTGGGAATTGCTAAAGCTCGGCCAAGAAGACATCAGCAGCTTAAAACGACCCATTACATATGAAGAAATAGAGGCTATAGTAAGAAGCCTCCCAACTAAAAAAAAAGCCAGGCCCAGACGGTTTCACAGCCGAAATTTATAAAAACATTTCAAAAAGACCTACAACCATTTATTACTGAAACTGTTTAGACGCCTACAAATCAGAGGGAATTCTCCCAAATTCCTTCTATGAAGCCAGATCACTCTATTACCAAAACCAGGCAAAGATTCTCAACAAAAAGGGAATTATAGACCCATCTCCGTTTCAAGCACTATATTGAAGAGGAGTGGTGACAGGGGGCAGCCTTGCCGAGTTCCTACCTTTAAAGGGAATGTTTCTGTCATTTCCCCATTTAGGATGATATTGGCTGTGGGTTTCCTGTATATGGCTTTGATTACATTGAGGAATGATCCCTCCAATCCAATTCCTTCTAGGACTTTAAGCATGAAGGGATGCTGGATTTTGTCAAAGGCTTTTTCAGCATCAATTGAGATGATGGTGTGAGTTTTGTCTTTTAGTCCATTTATATGCTTGATGATTTTCGTATGTTGAACCATCCCTGCATCTCTGGTATGAATCCAAGTTGGTCATGATAGATGATCTTGATGTGTGTCTCTATGTGATTTGCCAGTATCCTGTTTAGAATTTTGGCACATGTGTTCATTAGGGAGATGGGTCTATAGTTCTCCTTTTTGGTTGTATCTTTGCCTGGTTTTGTTAATAGAGTGATGCTGGCTTCATAGAAGGCATTTGGGAGAATTCCCCCTGTTTGTATCCTTCTAAACAATTTCAGTAATAATGGTTGTAGGTCTTTTTGAAATGTTTTGTAGAATTCTGCCATGAAACTGTCTGGGCCTGGGCTTTTTTTTAGTTGGGAGGTTTCTGATTACACCTTCAATTTCTTCATATATTATGGGTCTGTTTAAGCTGTCAATCTCTTCTTGGTTGAGCTTTGGTGATTCCCAGGATTTCAGATAATCATCCATTTCTTCTAGGTTTTCAAACTTGGTGGAGTATAGGTTTTTGAAGTATTCCTGTATGATTTTCTTGATCTTTTCATTGTTGTGATATTTCCCTTTTCATCATAGATTGTATTGATTTGGAGTTGTTCCTTCTTTCTTTTGGTTAACTGAGCTAGAGTTCTGTCTATCTTGTTTATTCTTTCAAAGAACCAACTTTTGGATTCATTGACTTTTTGTATGGTTTTCTTTGTTTCTATTTCATTGATTTCTGCTCTGATTTTTGTTATTTCTTCCTGTCTGTTGCATTTAGGGTTCATCTGTTGTTGCCTCTAAGTGCTTTTAGCTGTGGTGTTAGATTGTTCACTTGTGCTCTTTCTGGTTTTCTAATGTAGGCACCCAGGGCTATAAACTTCCCTCTTAGGACTGCTTTTAAGGTATCCCATAAGTTTTGTTGTGTTGTATTATCATTGTCATTCAGTTCCAGGAATGCTTTTATTTCTTTATCTCTTCCTTGACCCATTCATTATTTAAGAGTGTGTTTAGTTTCCATGTGTTCTTATAGATAGTAGGGCTTATCCTGGTGTTGATGTTGAGGTTTATTGCACTGTGGTCTGATAGGATGCATGAAATTATTTCAATATTTTTGTATTTGTGGAAGTGTTTTCTGTGTCCCAGTATGTGATCAATTTTGGAGAATGTTCCATGGGGTGCTGAGTAGAAAGTGTATTCTCTGGTATTTGGGTGGAATATTTGGTAGATGTGTGTGAGGTCCATTTGGTGTATCATATCGTTAAGTTCAGATGTCTCTCTGTTTATTCTTTTTCCTGTTGACCTGTCCAAAGGGCTCAGTGGGGTATTGAAGTCCCCTACTCTGAGTGTACTGAAGTTAATCTATGCCTTGTGGTCCTGGAGAATTGTCTTTATAAAGTTTGGTGCACCAGAGTTTGGTGCATATATATTCAAAATTGTGAAATCTTCTTGGTGAATTGTTCCTTTGATAAAAATGTAATGGCCGATCTGAGATCTCCTGAGGCCAGCGGAAGGAAGAGCAGGAGACAGGTAGGAACTGGGTGCCTCAGCAAAGCTGATTGTTGATCCCGTAATCTAGCTGTCTTTGGCTTGATTGGTGTTTGTGGCTGTGGGGTCGGAGTTATCCTCCCAGCTGGGATTAAAGGTGGGCTTGTGTGACTTTTGAGATCTGAGATCTCCTGAGGCCAGTGGAAGGTACCGGGGTGCAGGCTGAAGCGCCACCCGCCCCAGCCAACTGGGATTACGAAGAGGCATCTGAAGGAGGCAAGCAAAGCAAGCCTTCAACACAATGAAGAGGCATTTAGGAATCACATTGGAACACAGGCAAGGAGAAGCCCATATGCCAGGATCACGAAGAAGAGACAACACTGGAAAGGGGCAGGATAATCCCACGCCAAGCTTTACCAACCCTATGGAAGACTCCTGCTGTGCAATCCCTCTGGGGATGCCCCAGGACACAGACATCAGAAACACAATTGGGAACATATTTAAAGAACTACAAGATTATAAAGAACAAATCAAAGAACTAAGAAAAGAGAATGAGGAACTCAAGAAGGACCTAGAGAGAGAGAGAATGACAAGCTCCGGAAGGAAGTAGAAACACTGAAAAGATCCCATGCCGAAAAAGATAAAGAAACCAACCAGCGAACCAAAGAGCTACAAGAAGAGATCGAGAAGCTCCAAAAAGAAGTAGAAATACTAAAGAAATCAGAAGAGGAAATGAAAAAGGAAATCAAACACTCATCCATTCAAGAGGAAAGGAATGGAAAAAGCCTCAGAAGCAGAATGGAGGAAGCAGAACAAAGAATATCAGACCTGGAAGATAACACAGAACAACTAAAAACCTCAAGGAAAGATTATGAAAAATTTAAAAATACACAAAAATGGAACAACCAGGAGCTGTGGGACACTATGAAAAGATCAAACCTCCGCATCATAGGAATAGAGGAAGGAGAAGAATCCCAAGAGAATGGTATTGATCAGATCTTCAACAGAATAATAGATGAAAACTTCCCCAAACTAAAAAAGGACAAACCAATACCAATACAAGAAGCACATAGAACTCCAAACAGACAAGATCAGAAAAGAAATTCTCCACGCCACATCATAGTTAAAATGCTAGACACCCAAAACAAAGACAAAATCCTTAAAGCCACAAGAGAAAAACAACAAGTGACCTATAAGGGGAAACCTATCAGAATTACAACTGACTTCTCAGTGCAAACTATGAAAGCAAGAAGAACCTGGAGCAAAGCATTCCCAGTGTTAAAGGACAATAGATGCCAACCCAGGTTACTATACCCAGCAAAAATGTCAATTATAGTTGAAGGAGAGAGAAAAACCTTCCATGACATAAACAAGTTGAAAGAATACATGTCCGGAAAACCAACCCTTCAGAGAATACTTGAAGCAATTCAAAGAACAGAAGAAAGGAGCAACCAACCCCAGGCACCTAGAAAGAGAAATCAATAAAAGCATAACTGCAGAAGTAGAAACCTAAACCAAAACCGCAAATGGATAATAAGGCAAAAGGAAGCAACACAAACCTATCAGTCATAACCTTAAATATTAATGGACTAAATTCCCCAATCAAAAGACATAGACTGGGAGATTGGATTAGGAAACAGAATCCATCGATATGCTGTCTACAAGAAACACATCTTACCTTCAAGGACAGGCACCACCTTAAAGTGAAGGGATGGAAAAAAATATTCCAAGCAAATGGTACCAAAAAGAAAGCAGGTGTTGCTATTTTAATATCGGATAAAATAGACTTCAAAGTAAAAGAAATCAGAAGAGACAAAGAAGGCCATTACATTTTCATCAAAGGAACAATCCACCAAGAAGATTTCACAATTATGAATATATATGCCCCAAATTCTGGTGCACCAAACTTTATAAAGACAATTCTCCAGGACCACAAGTCACAGACTAACCCCAGCACACTCATAGTGGGAGATTTCAATACCCCACTGAGTCCTTTGGATAGGTCAACAGGACAAAAAATAAACAGAGAGACATCTGAACTGAACGATATGATACACCAAATGGACCTCATAGACCTCTACCGAACATTCCATCCTAATACCAGAGAATACACTTTCTACTCAGCACCCCACGGAACATTCTCCAAAATCGACCACATCCTGGGACACAGAAGAAACCTCTACAAATACAAAAAGATTGAAATAATTTCATGCATCCTGTCAGACCACAGTGCAATGAAGCTCAACATCAACACCAGGACAAGCCCTCCTGCCTACAAGAACACATGGAGACTAAACAACACACTCTTGAATAATGAATGGGTCAAGGAAGAGATAAAGAAAGAAATAAAAACATTCCTGGAACTGAATGACAATGACAATACAACACAACAAAACTTATGGGATACCTTAAAAGCAGTCCTAAGAGGGAAATTTATAGCCCTGGGTGCCTACATTAGAAAAACAGAAAGAGCACAAGTGAATGATCTAACACTACAGCTAAAAGCACTTGAGAGGCAACAACAGATGAACCCTAAACGCAACAGACAGGAAGAAATAACAAAAATCAGAGCAGAAATCAATGAAATAGAAACAAAGAAAACAATACAAAAAATCAATGAAGCCAAAAGTTGGTTCTTTGAAAGAATAAACAAGATAGACAGACCTCTAGCCCAGTTAACAAAAAGAAAGAAGGAACAACTCCAAATCAATACAATCTGTGATGAAAAGGGAAATATCACAACGGACAAGGAAAAGATCAAGAAAATTATATGGGAATATTACAAGAACCTATATTCTACCAAGTTTGAAAATCTAGAAGAAATGGATGAATATCTGAAATCTTGGGAATCACCAAAGCTTGGCCAAGAGGAGACCAGCAGCTTAAACAGACCCATAACATATGAAGAAATAGAGGATGTAGTAAGAAGCCTCCCAACTAAAAAAAGCCCAGGCCCAGACGGTTTCACAGCAGAATTCTATAAAACATTTCAAAAAGACCTACAACCATTATTTCTGAAACTGTTTAGAAGTATACAATCAGAGGGAACTCTCCCAAATTCCTTCTATGAAGCCAACATCACTCTATTACCAAAACCAGGCAAAGATACAACCAAAAAGGAGAATTATAGACCCATCTCCCTCATGAACACAGATGCCAAAATTCTAAACAGAATACTGGCAAATCGCATACAGACCCACATCAAGAAGATCATCCATCATGACCAAGTTGGATTCATACCAGAGATGCAGGGATGGTTCAACATACGAAAATCAATAAACATCATCAAACACATAAACGGAATCAAAGACAAAAACCACACCATCATCTCAATTGATGCTGAAAAAGCCTTTGACAAAATCCAGCATCCCTTCATGCTTAAAGTCCTAGAAGGAATTGGATTGGAGGGATCATTCCTCAATGTAATCAAAGCCATATACAGGAAACCCACAGCCAATATCATCCTAAATGGGGAAATGACAGAAACATTCCCTTTAAAGGTAGGAACTCGGCAAGGCTGCCCCCTATCACCACTCCTCTTCAATATAGTGCTTGAAACACTTGCTAGAGCAATAAGGCAAGAAAAGGATATTAAAGGAGTACTAATTGGAAAAGAGGAAGTCAAACTATCCCTATTTGCTGATGATATGATTGTTTACTTAAGGGATGCAAAAAACTCCACCAGAAAACTCCTAGAAACGATTAACAGCTTCAGCAAAGTGGCAGGATACAAAATTAACCTTAGAAAATCAATGGCCTTTCTTTACACCAAGAACAAGCAACTGGAGAAAGAATTCAAAGAGACCTTCCCACTCACAATAGCCTCAAAAACAATAAGATACCTAGGAACAAACCTAACCAAAGACACCAAAGACCTCTACAACAAAAATTTTAAACCCTTAAAGAAAGAAATTGAAGAAGACCTCAGAAGATGGAAAAACCTCCCATGCTCATGGATTGGGAAAATTAACATTGTAAAAATGTCCATTTTACCAAAACTCTTGTATAGATTTAATGCAATCCCAATCAAAATCCCCAAGAGTTTCTTCACAGGCTTGGAAACAAAAGTTCTTAAATTCATTTGGAAAAACAAAAGACCCCGAATAGCCAAATCAATCCTGAGTGAAAAGAGCTACACAGGAGGGATCTCTATACCAGATTTTAAACTATACTACAGGGCTATAGTCATAAAAACAGCCTGGTACTGGCACAAAAACAGACCTGTTGACCAATGGAACAAAACCGAAGATCCAAATCTGAGCACATACAATTTCAGCCATCTCATATTTGACAAGGGGGCCAAGAAACCACAATGGAGAAAAGACAGCATCTTCAGCAAGTGGTGTTGGCAAAACTGGATCACCACTTGTAGAAGAATGAAATTAAACCCCTACCTCTCACCCTGTACAAAAGTCAACTCCAGATGGATTAAAGACCTCAACGTGAAACCCCAAACTCTGAAGGTGATAGAAGAAAAAGTTGGCAGCAGACTACAAGACATAGGCGTAGGAAAAGACTTCCTAAATCAGACAGCAGCTGCACAAGAATTAAGGTCGACAATTGACAAATGGGACCTCATCAAACTCAAAAGCTTCTGTACATCAAAAGAAACAATCAAGGAAGTGAAGAGAAATCCCACAGAGTGGGAGGAAACCTTCACTGCAGATACATCTGACAAAGCATTGATTTCCAGAATATATAAACTACTCAAAAAACAAAGAAAAAAGAAAACAAACGACCCGCTCAATAGATGGAGCAAAGAACTGAACAGAGACTTCACAAGCGAGGAATTAGAGATGTCTGAGAAACACCTCAAGAACTGCTCAACATCACTAATCATTAAGGAAATGCAAATCAAAACCACTTTAAGATATCATCTTACTCCAGTAAGACTGGCTAGGATCAAGAAAACAAATGATACCAAGTGCTGGAGAGGTTGTGGGGAAAGGGGAACACTCATCCACTGCTGGTGGGAATGTAAACTCGTACAGCCACTATGGAAAGCAGTGTGGAGAACCCTTGGAAGACTTGGAATGAACTTGCCACCCGACCCAGCCATACCACTCCTGGGCATGTACCCTCAAGACTTACGCCACCACAGAGATACATGCACGGCCATGTTTATTGCAGCTCTCTTCACAATAGCAAGGATCTGGAACCAACCCAAATGCCCCTCAACTGAAGAGTGGATAGAGAAAATGTGGTACATCTACACAATGGAGTTCTATGCAGCAGTAAAGAAAGATGACATCATGAGCTTTGCAGGAAAATTGCTGAAGCTAGAGGACATCATGCTGTGTGAAGTAACACAGTCACAGAAAAACAAACGACGAATGGTATCCCTCATCTTTGGATGCTAGTGCCAATTACCTAGTTGTAAGTATTTCTTGTGTAGGGCCCCCTGAGCTTTTGTCCAAAGCAGTTGGGCATAATGCATATTGGAAAACAATAACAACAACAACAACAACAACAACAGAAAGGACTGCATCAAAGAACTGACTGAAACAGTGAACTTCTGGTCAAAACAATTAACTTCCTCATGGAGAATATTGAGAAAGACTGAGAAAGAAATGAAAAGCATGTTTGGCAGAATGCATGAGCTCTGGAGGGGTGGGGGAATGGGCAGGAACACGGGTCTAGATTTGTTAAAAAAATAAATATAAATTTATGTGAAAAAAATGTAATGGCCTTCTTTGTCTCTTCTGATTTCTTTTACTTTGAAGTCTATTTTGTCTGATATTAAAATAGCAACACCTGCTTTCTTTTTGTACCCTTTGCTTGGAATATTTTTTTCCATCCTTTCACTTTGAGGTGGTGCCAAAGGTTTAATCTTTAAGATTTATTACAGGTATTGACTTACATATGTTGAATTGTCCCTGCATCTCCAGAATAAACGCAACTTGATCATGGTGGATGATCTTTATTATTTATTTATTTATTTATTTATTTATTTATTTATTTATTTATTTTTGGTCTTTTTGAGACAGGGTGTTCCTATAGCCCCAGCTGTCCTGGAACACATTCTGTAGACCAGGCAGGCCTTGAACTCACAGAGATCCACCTGCCTCTGCCTCCCAAGTGCTGGGATTGAAGCCATGTGCCACCATGCCTGGCTGGATAATCTTTTTGATATATGCCTGTATGTAGTTTGCAAGGGTTTTTTCTTTGTTTTGGCATCCATACTCAACACTGATATTGACCCTTACTTTTCTTGTTCTATTGTGTTTTTATCTAATAATACTGGCTTCTTAGAAGGTTTGGAAGTGCTCTATTTTTGTCTTTTTGAATAATTTAATCAGTGTTGGTTGGAGTTCTCCTTTGAAGTCTAATAGAAGCTTGCTGTGAATCCATCTGTACCTGGGTTTTTTTTCATCAGAAGTTTTTGTATTACTGTTTCAATCTTCTTATTTACTGTGGATCTGTTTAAGTTGTTGATCTCTTCTTGGTTTAACTTTGGTGTTTTTTTTTTATTTTAGTATGTGTATGAGTGTACTTTCTGCATGTAGGTTTGTGCACCCGTGTTGTGCAATGCTGAAGAGGTCAGAAGAGGGCATCGGATTCCCCTGGAACTGGCGTTCTACTAGAATTGGAGTTACAGATGGTTCTTAGCCGCCATGTGGGTGCTGGGGATGGAACCTGGGTCATCTGCAAGAGCAGTTGGTGCTTTTAACCACTAGGCTATCTCTCTAGCCCCTGGTGGTTTGTTTTTAATCTAGAAGTTCAGCCATTTCTTTTAAGTTTTCTAACAATGGAGATTTTTAAAGTATTCATATATAATGTTCTGGATTTATATAGTGTCGGTCATAGTATTTGCCTGTTCATCTCTCATTCTGTTAATTTTGGTCTCCTCTTTCTTTTGGTTAGTTGGCCTAAGTGTCAATATTGTTTATCTTTTCAAAGAATCAGGCCTTAGATTTGTTCTTTGTATTTTCTTTGTTCTATTTCATTGACTTCTGCTCTGATTTTTATTATTTCTTCCCATCTACTGGATTTGGGTTTGTTTTGTTTTTGTTTTTCCAGTTTCTTGAGTTATATCATTAAGTCATTTATTTCTGCTTTTTCTATTTTTTAATTTTTAATTTTTTTTGAGACAGGGCCTCACTATGTAGCCATAGCTGGTCTGGAACTCTGTAAGTAGACTAGACTAGGCTTGATTTCACAGAGATCCATGTGCCTCTGCCTTCTAATTATTGGGATTAAAGGGATAAGACACCACAACAGGCTGGATTTGTTTCTCTCTTTATTTGTTTTTGGCATTTTCGAGACAGGGTCTCTCTGTAGCCCCAGCTGTCCTGAAACTTACTCTGTAGATCAGGCTGGCCTTGAACTCACAAAGATCTGCCTGCTTCTGCCTCCCAGGTGCACTTAACCTGTGTATTTTGATGGAAGACTTGAGACCATTTATGTTTAAAGTTTTTGAAAGATGTGGGTTGATTATTGTCATTTTGTTCTGCTTGTGTTCTTAGTACTGCTTTGTGTTTAAGTAATTATAGCTTCATTTCTTTCTGTAGCCTCTTGGTTATGCTTGTTTCTCTCTTCAGCTCACAAAACTGTTTACATTATTCTTTGTAGGGTTGGTTTGGTGGACATCAATTCCTTTTAGACTGCTTATATCATGAAAAGTTTTTCTTACATCTTCAACTATGTCAGATACTTTTGGTGAATAAAATGGTATGGATTGGCATATGTGTTCTTTTAGAACTTGGAGTGCTTTGCTTTAGAATCTTGTGGTTTTGAAAGTTTCTCTTCAGAAAAATCAGCTGTCATTTTATGGATTTTCCTTTATATGTGACTCATGGTTATTCTCTTATGTAAAGCTTTGAATATCCTCTATACTAAATATTAAGTGTCTTTACTATGATATGCTGTGGAGATTTTCTTTTCTGATCTTGCCTGTTTGGTGTTCTGTATCTGTATAGGCACAGCTTTCCTTAATTTCAGGCAGTTTTCTTCTATAATATTGTCAAAGATCTAGTCTATGCCATTGGCCTGAGGCTCTTCTCGTTCTATGTCTATAATTCATAGATTTTTGTTTTTTCTTTTCTTTTTTTGGTATTTTTGAGACAGGTTCTCCCTTTTAGTCCCAACTATCCTGGAGCTCGCTCTGTAGACTAGGCTGGCCTTGAACTCACAGAGATCCACCTGCCTCTGCCTCCCAAGTACTGGGATTAAAATCGTGCACCACCATGCCCGGCAGATTTTGTCTTTTCTTTTTTTTGGGGGGGGGTGACATTTGAATAGAGTTTATTTGTTTATTTATAATTTTTATTTATTTTTTCCACAGGAAAACAGAAACAATAGAAAATGACAATAACATAACAAAAAAAGCCAAAATGACAATAACAAAACAGAATCAAAAAGAACAAAAAAGTATGTGGGGGGATTTTCATTTCTTATTCTGGCAAAATAAAGAATTGATCTGTGGGGCTTGGTTTGTACTTCTCTTTTTTCCCTTCTTTCTTTCTTTTCTTTCTTCTCCTGCTCTTTCAGGGCTACCAGGAGGATATGTGTTTACTGGCTAGTCCAGGAAGACTTGAGTTCTCAGCTGAGAAAGACTCTGGTTAATTTCAGGGGGATCTCATCCCTAAACTGCCTAATCAGTTTCTAGCTCCTATTTAGTTATGTTTCCCTCTGAAATGAGTCATCCCAATGGCAGAAGGGAATCTGGAAGCCAACCAGTCTGACTTCTTCCATTTTGAAAAGGGATGTTGGCTTTGGCAACCAAGGTATTCCCCATTCAGAGGGTCAATCCAAAAGATCCCCAAGCATAACTATGGGGTGGGGGAAATCCTGGACTGGTGCCTGTGAAAGTAAAATGAAGGAAGGAATAGTTTGGTACATGATCTAGGCAGGGGATCAGGGAAAGTAAAAATAGGGTGAATTCCAATTCCCAACTCAAAAGTCCATTAGAATTTCTTGACCAGGGGTTTCAGTGCATCCATTCATTAGGTTTCTCCTTCTGTTCATTTGGCCATGATGTCTGGACTCAGGATCTGCTTTTCAGGCTTTTTGTTTTTTTATCTTTTTGAGGCAGGGTCTCCCTTTAGTCCCAGATGGCCCAGAGCTCACTATGTAGACCAGGCTGGCCTTGAACTCACAGAGATCCACCTGCCTCTGCCTCCCAAGTGCTGGAATTAAAGGCATGTGCCACCATACCAGGCAAAGCTTCTTAATAGAATGTGAGTTTCCACTTAGTTGCTAGAAAGAAAGAGGACATTTTATTATTGAGCATTAATTAACAAAAGGGGACTTGTCCTTTGGCTGTAGGTTATTAGGTTATAAAAAAGGCATAGACCCCTAGATAAAAGGCACATGAGGCTTAAGTCACTCCAGGAACATGATTTACTTCCATGTGTGCTGCCTGAGTGGGCCACCTGTAGACACGTGGTGGAACAAAGGCAGGAGGGCAGGGGCCATATGGCAACTGGGGCCTATTCATTTATAGCCATGGGGCAGGGCCTCAGGTACAGAGGAAAAGGTCAGAAGATTGATAGCTTCTAGAGGAAGTGGGTGTCTGTGTGCCCCTTGGGATTCTGTAAAGCCCAGTCCTAACATTCCAGCCTTTTGCTTATGATAAGGAAATGAGACACTGTTCTCTCTTCTGTATCTGCTTCAGAGCTGATGGGGGGCGAAATCTTGGGGGAACAGCTGTCAGGTTGGTGGAGTGACCCTGCCTGCAGGGACATGTAATGACAGGTACCCGAGGGAGACCCCAAAACCTGTAAGATAAGCGAGAGAGAGAAACGAGACCAGGCAAGCTCTTTGTCGAGGTCTCTACTTTATTGCGGGGTAAGCATACAATTTATAGGGTAGTGAGGCAGGAAGAGGGGAGGGGGTAGAGGGTAGTTTTTGCAAAAGTTTCAAAAGTTTCTCACGCGGGGCTGCTGCACCAGCAGAAGCTGTTTGCTAGCGATAAGCAGCAGAAACTATTTGCTTGCGATAAGCTTCCTCCGGAGCATCTGGTGGTTAATCTTGCAAGTCCTCATGCGTCAGCAGCTTGTCCTTGAGCAAGGCAGGAAACTTCCCTGCACGTCTGCACTTTTACGAGAACAGCTCTCCAGCTATTTCAGAGTTAACCCTTTATGAGCAGGCTTACAGCTCCTCACATATCCCCCTTCTTTACATTAAGTAGGCTCAGGAAGATACCCAGGCAAGGTGGCATGATCAGTCGATTATGTGACCGTCCCTGTCTTAGGTTCGACCTCTATAAGACCCTCTTCCTTACCCGTCTTTGGATACCCTGTCATCCTCAGGGCTCCTGTCTTAGGTTGGTAAGAGGGGAGAGGAAGTTTCCTGTCTTCGGGGTGGCCACCTGGACTGGAACAGGCTAGCCTACCTTATAGCCTGGGGATGATAACTTATAAGGAGCGAAAGTCAAGCCAGTTGGCAGGTGCAGGAACAGTGGCAGGCGTAGGGTTATCATCATCTTCTTCTTTGATGGCCAAGCGATGGTAATGGACTTGGGCTGTGAGTGAGGAATCTATTTGAGACTTAACAAAATTGGTTAATCGATTAAGCACCCATGGCCCAAAAGAAATCAATGGGATCAGCCCAAGAATGGGTCCCAAGAGACCAGGTAGCAAGGTGGTCAACCAGGGAGAGGTTGAAAACCAATTTTTGTACCAGGATTTTTGTTGTTTGTGTTTTCTCCTTTTTGTAAGTTATTTTTTACTAATCCCATCATCAACGTCTCCAATTGTGATTTTTAATATTTTTAAAATTTAAACCGGCACTGGGAGCTGGATCGTCAGCACTGGGATCTAGGCTGGTACTCGTAAATTTCTGAGATAAGCAAGGACAGCCTTGGCTCCCAGCATCTCTTCCCTTCTTTTACAAAAAGAGGGGGAGCCCCACTTGTAAAGGTGGGTTTTTAAGTATCTATGTTCACATTTTGAACAACCCAAGGTTCCCACAGTCCAATTGGAGAAGCTTGCATGCACAAGCATGTCGATCAATTAAGAGTCCAGTCCACATAGTTGTAGTTTTACAATTTACCCCAGTCTCTCCGCAGCCCTTACATTCTACCATGCCTCCTCTTCCGCAAGTTGTTCCCTAGGCTTTGGGAGAGGGGCACAGGTGGGTGAGAAGCAAAGCAGATGTTATTTTTTACTCCAGTCAGGTTGTTTCCTTTCATGGGTTGACAGCTTATCCAGGGTACCTTTTTAATCCTACTAACAAAGCACAAGCAATTAGATGTACAGGCATTTAAACAATATTATTATGGCAAGCTAAGCTGTGAGCATAGACACAGATGTTTGGATGGTATGTTAATCCACAAGCTGTGGTCTCTCTATAAAAGATGACAAGTTTTTATTGTGGCTCATATAATCTCCTAACCACTAGAGGACATAAGCTTATGGCATCAGCCATGAATTATTCCTCCAAGGAGAGAGTTAATAACCAATTAGATTTGGGATATGTATAGACACATGGCTGCCACTGTTGCACAGTATCTCCAGGCAGTTGAGGTGTAGCTGATACTGACAGAAGAGTCTTGCTTGACTCAAGGAGACCAATATTTTGCTTTATCGCATTAGTGGCCTTTGGTAACACTCTCTGGCATTTCAGCGGCCAACTGCACATTAGCAAGTGATGTCTCAAAATATTTTTTCATGCTTACACCAAGTCTTCGACAACAGGGACTTATCACCTTTCTCCTTGCAGATATCCCATTTTTTTTTTTACAGGCAAAAGGCCTTTATAATTTGGGGGGCTTGGATTCCCCCAGCCAACATCTCCTTGGCAGAACAATCCATTGCTGACATCAGAGCTCTCCTGTATTAACATATTGTGCTCAATTGTACCACTTATAAATTACATTTATATTTGGCTCTAGACAGAGAACCATCTCTGTACAGTTTGTATGTCTATCAATCAACAAAAGAAGGCAGTCACACCTGTTCCACAAGCATTTACCATTATAGCAGTTGGTTCCAATTTACAGTTGGGGAATGACTCCACTACCATCACATTTTTCCCTTTTTTATATAAAGGTGAGAGGTAGAAATGTTTCTCAGCATCTGGAAGGTAAACTTTATCAGACCACATCATAAACAGTTATCCCAAACAGAATTTAGAGAAATGTTCAATGTCTGTGACTCAGGCAATCTGAGGTTTCTTTTTCTTCAATGTCCAGATGGGTCAGCCTCTCTGTTGACATTTCTCAGTCCATCTTGCAGTCAAAGATTGTGTATTTTTAGGCATTTAGGTTGGTGTTTTTACCTGTGGGAACATACAAATCTTTTCCCATTGTTAGCTTTAAGATTTTAAAATTAAAAATTTATCAAAAGTTTGGAATATAGAGGGAATATTATACCACTTCCCTCTTTTTAGATCAATAGATGACTAAATTGTATTACAAATACCCATAAACAGGAACCAAGGTGTAAGTTTTTATCAAATTTACCCAAACTGTTTATCCTTGACTGTATGTTTATTTGGGAAATGAACTCAGACTTAATTTTTTAAAATTATACTACAAGTAAAGGGAAGATGTTACAAGGTGATACTGTATAACACAGAAAAATACAGAGACCATTCGTGTGCCTTAATCCCAAAGCCATTGTTGGAAATATAATACAGATTACAAATGAAGCAATTAACATCTTATTTTTTCAATAAGTTTAAATGTATTACCATTTTAAACTGTAAACCTTACAGGGTGAGTTATAATAGTTACCCTTTTTTAAGTTCTTGGCCTTTTTTAGGCCTGGCATGAAAACCTACTTTAAGGATTTTTTTTAATATCTAACTCTTATATATATATATATATATTATTATTATGTCCATCAATCAAAGATTGGCTAGATATGTCCCATGAAAAGTTGTTACCATCATTACCATCTTGATTAATTTTTTTATAGTTATCATTATTACTATTTTGATTAATTTCTTTATAGTTATCATCATTACCATCTTGATTAATTTTTTATAGTTATCATTATTACTATTTTGATTAATTTCTTTATAGTTATCATCATTACCATCTTGATTAATTTTTTATAGTTATCATTATTACTATTTTGATTAATTTCTTTATAGTTATCATCATTACCATCTTGATTAATTTTTTATAGTTATCATTATTACTATTTTGATTAATTTCTTTATAGTTATCATCATTACCATCTTGATTAATTTTTTATAGTTATCATTATTACTATTTT